>JAWNNM010001175.1:0-143128 GCA_035044965.1 Lordiphosa andalusiaca | reverse complement strand
CCCAGATTTTTGCTTAGTTTGTTTCTGTTATCAATCTATTTATGAGTTTTTCGGGGTAGTTTGTTATTTAGAAGTATTTTCTTAATTTTTATGTGGTTTTTAGGTCTGTGTTTTTCATCACAAATAGTGTACAAATTAGTAAATTAGAATTGTGTTCCGATTCCCGACACATAGCACGGACACAAAGCGAGATAGGTCTTTATCATTTATTGACGTTCCGTCGTATTTGAAATTCAACTTAAATCTAAAGATACAAAATATGAAAACCTAAAGCTAAACCTAAGAACAGCGACTGCGCTGCCGCCTTTACTTATACTTGCCGCAGCCGCGTCCAGAGACATGCACCGTCAGCGACTCGTGCAGGGTATCCTATTACCCAGCGGAAATGTCGCAACAAAGTCACCGGCCTCTTGGACGACGTCGCTGACCGCCTAAAATGCGGCGTCAGCTACATCGGGCGCACATTTATGATATTTGTCGCTCGTTCATTAGACCCTGGGAGTGGATTGTTAACTTACACTTTCCTGATCATGTTTTTCGCTGTGTTTATTTTTTGGTTTGGTGGGTGGTTAGAGTTGAATCGAACGTTAAGATTTCATCTTCCCTAGTGATTTCCATGTCAAGATATGCTATTTTATTTTTTTCCTCTGTTTCAACAGTGAATTGTATTCGTCGGTGTTTGTTTAATGTTTCTAAAATTGCATCGATATCTTTGGCCTTTATAATACAGATTATATCGTCAACATATTTCGAAAAGTGTTTAATGTGTATGTCCATTGTCCTGAGTTTTTTAATCGATTCTTCCAATATTTTGTCCAAAACTATGTTTGCTATCGTTGGTGATAATGGGTTTCCCATAGGCATTCCAAATACCTGACAATATATTGTTCCATTGTACGAAAAATAATTGTTTTCAAGTAGGCAGAACTTTAATATCTCCTTAAATTGTTTTCTCGGTATGTTTGTGTGGGGGGCTAAGTCTATCCATTATGTTGTTAATCGCTAGTGAAGTCGGTAATAGTGATATCACATCGAATTATACCAATATTTCGTCATTCTCTATTTTTAATTTTTGTAGTTTATCTTTCAACTGTATAAAGTTTAATATGTTGTGGTCTTCCGATACAATGTGTTTTAGTATGTATCCAATGTGTTTTGCTAATTTGTAACAAGGAACGGTTGTCGATGCTGTTATGGGTCTAAGTGGTGTGTTCTCTTTATGGATTTTCGGGAGTCCATATATTCGTGGGGCGTTTCCTCCTGAGCCAAATAGTTGGCGTTTTTGTTTGATGTCTATGTGTTTATGTTTAAATAGTTCATTAATCAGTATATTGTTCTTCCTAACGAGTTGTGTTGTTGGATCCTTTCGCACTGCTTTGTAGGTCGTTCTGTGTGCTAACATAGTTTTCATCTTCTTGTCTTAATCTTCTCTGTACATAGCTACTGTTTTGTGTTCCTTGTCTGCTTGTGTTATTATACTCTGTACCAAAGGTACATAGAGTATAATAAGTTTGTGCAAAAGTATGTAACATCCAGAAGAAAGCATCTCCGTCCCCATAAAGTATATATATTCTTGATCAGCATCAACAGCCGAGTCGATATAGCCATGTCCGTCTGTCCGTCTGTCCGTCCGTCCGTCTTTCTGTCCGTATGAACGCACAAATCTCAGAGATGGTAAGAGATAGAGATTTGACATGTATGGGACATATGCTTTTTATGTCTGCTGGCAGATCAAGTTTATTTTCAATTTTGGCCACGCCCCCTGCCGCCCCCGCAAGTCATATCTCCTACACTTTTAAAGATAGGTGGGTAGATATATTTAGTAATAAGGATAACTTATCGATCAGCCAAAGGAATGGCGAAGATTGGATGAACGGTTTTCGAGCTATGATCAAGAGACTGTTCGCTGCTGCAGCGCAGAAGCAGCGCTGCTTTAAGCTGCTACTGCAGCATCAAAATTTATGCTGAGCGTATAATTCGTTGGTACAGAGTATGCTATATTCGGGCTTGACCGACTGTCTTTCTTGTTAAGAATTTTTCTGTGTCTTCCGCAATTTTTAGTATAAGATCATCTTTTTCACCTGTCCTGTTTTGTTCCTTGTATTTAATAAGTTTCTACAATAGGTTCCTTCTCGTTGTTTCCTTAACTTTCTCCTCTTCTATTGTTTGGATCCCCTGTTCCAGGTCCGCAATCACATGGATTGTTGAAATCGTCTTTTTTGTTACCGGTAGAGCAAATTTTGGTCCTAATGATAAAATCCACTGGGACTGCTCCGGGATTTTTATTTTAAAAATCAAATTGAATTATTATTTTTTGAGTTATAAATTGAAAATCAAAATTAATTAGTTTGATTTTTATAGTAGAACTCATAATGATTACGATCCCTGATTTTTACAACGAATGTGCTCATTTTGAGACCGATGTTATCTGTTTGTTCCCTCTGTGTAGGGAGTGTAGCGCTGTTTCCGCCTATTTCCCTTTCGTGTATTCGTGTTGGTTGTTCTCTTCAGGATCATGCCTTTTCTTATGTGGAGGTCTAGTAGTTTTTCCCTTGTTTCCCCGCTTTGGGTAGGAACACAACACGTGCTGTCCTCCAGGCGACAGGTACCTAACCCCACTCTCCTCCTCTTTGTGTTTGTGAGCTTACACGACGTTTTGAATGCTTTGATGAGATTGACAGTGAGCGTCTCCAACGTTTTCTACACTTAGACTGATTTGCATGATAAAATGTAAGAGAGACTTACCTCTGTCGTTGATGTCCGAGTTGCCCCACACAGTATAGTGTGCTTTGGCATCCGTTCCGATGACGAGGGGTTGCTTCTTGTAGCTTGCCTCCGCCGTCAGTTTTTCGAGTTCAGCCGGTGATGCCGCTCGCTCATGTGCTACGTAGTAGGATGCCATTAGTATTGGCTAGTCACTGCCACCCTCCATGGCCACAACAGTGAGGTCGTCCGAGCTGTAATTAGACATTAGATACGCATATTTTTTTTTACAAGAATGGCAGTCCCTGCTCTACTTACTGCTGTGGGGTAGAAGGTGTTGTAGTTTTGTGATTTTGCAGAAGACCTTGCAAGGTTGTGTCGCCATCCTCGTCTTCCTCCGCAGACTGTACCGTAATGTCAAGCCGAATGTCATACCGAGGTCTTTTTCCACTTCTCCAGCCAATGTGTGCTCATTAGTGTCCTCGGGTGGCGTTTCTTAAGACGTAGGTGCACGCAACCTACTCCCCAAGCCATCGTCCCGAATCTTGGGTAGATCAAATCCTCGGCCTCCTTTTTGACCTGGAGGACCACGTGCTGCTCGTACTTCATCTAAGCTTCCACTAAAAGTCTGTTGCATTACAGGCAATTTGTCTCGAATGTTACGATTGAATATCAATTTCGCCGGTGCCTTTAATGTGGTTGAGTGGAGTGTAGATCGATGAATCAGTAAAAAACAATTATCGATTTTGCCATTCAAGCTATGCATTCATTTGTAGCCATTATGGTGGTGTGTCGACCAATTTGATTTTGTTTACTCGACAGTATTATAGAAACTCTCGACTTGTAAATTGACGACCGTTATTTGCTTGCATTTTTTTGGGAAACCAAAACGAACAAAGATAGTTCTTAGTCGCTTAATACATAGCTTCTGACGTATCAATCTTTTTCATTATTTTTAAACACTATAGCGGCTCTAATAGTCAAAGGGAATAAACATATATTTTATACATTTTGTACAGCTTTTTTTCTATAAAAAATATGTGATATATTTATGTATGTGAAATGTGATATATCTCTGTTAAGGCACAAATAGCCTATTACTAACAACTCACAACAAACACTTTCCGTTGAGCTCGTATAATGTTTTTGTTGTCCTACGACGCGTAGTATGTCGCGACAGCCAGACCAGGTCGATGCAAGGTGATGAGTGTCGTCATAGAATTTATCAGCAAAATTCCACCGAAGACTTGCGAAGTGGAATCGAAGGATACGCTGCAGTTGCACATAAGCCGCAATGTTCCAACAATGACGTGCGAGTTCCGCAAATGTGATAGGCGCTAACCCTTGTTTCGTCTCTTATATATGTGTGTGCAGCGAATAGTCAGAAAATTGTAAAATTGTTCTCTTTGATTTGCAGTTCTTGGTTATGTATGTATATTAATAATACCCGTTTCATGGCCTCACGTCCTGATCAGCGTCTAGCACTGGACAACATTTTTCATTCCTTTAGCTTACTTAGTCTTGGATTTATCCCCCAAGACTAAACCCTAATTAGATAAAATTAACATGTAATATCTTTAAGTTTTTCTTGACAATAAAAATGCCGAAAAATAATACCCGTTTCATTAAGATTTAAATCTTATTGAAATCATTGATGATTGCTGTCAAATTTCAAAGGAAAATCAAAGTGATTTGACTTTCTAGACTTAATTCAAATTATTGCAATCGAAATATAATTCAATATGATTGCTCCAAAATATAAGTATGCAAAGTTTTTTTGACTTAAAATTAAAAATAAGCTTGATCTGCGTGCAGACAATACTGGCCTACATTTAAAATTTGGTCGCTCTTCTAGACTCTGAGATATAGGTGTTCATAGGTGGTCAAGTTAAATTTTACCCAAAAATTGTTGAATACGTTGCTCATATTTTGCCGTTTTTCTACAATTTCTACAATTTCACAGATTTTAATTAAACTTGATCTGCGTGCAGACAATATTAGTCAACATTTAAAATTTGGTGGCTCTAATTCTTGTCTCTTTGATATAGGAGTTCAAACAGACAGGCGAACAGACCGACATGGCTATATCGACTCGACTATAACTCTTCGAGTACCGGGTGTAAAAATAGATCGAATTGCTTTAGGAATTGACTTACAGTCCAAAAATTATGCAATTAAAAACAGGGATGCAAACCACTAGAAAATAAGGACTGGTTCGGTTCAGTGGTTCATACAGTTTCTGAACCGTCGGTTCGGTTCATTACATGGTTTTTGGAGCTAGCTGAACCGCGGTTTCGGTTCGGTTCAGTGGTTCACAAAGGCACATTATGGAATATTATGATTGTTGTAGTAATGTGACTCGTCGAACACTTTTGAAATTTAATTCTTATAATCCATTTAAATATTTTTAAAATTCTTAGAAGAATGTCCAATGCTTAATATGTCGGATTGCCAGGAGTCGTCTATAAGTTTCTAGATAAATACTCTCGAAAATTGAGAATGTTTGCTAGAAAAGAAAACGTATGCATCTTAATTATTCTATTTATCATATCCCTTAAGTTAGGCTCAGAACTGAATCATACCTGAATCAGCTCAGAAATGAAAGGGCTGGTCCTGAACTCATGACATAATTTTTATGAATTTTAGCCATGGATTTTACTCTGACATGTCCTACTGCGTCATAACCTTAGTTGATTTTAGGCGTGATTTCAGTCAGAGAACTGAACCGAACCGAACCGTTTTTATTTGTGGTTTTCGGTTCGGTTCAGCAATTCAAAAAGGAAGCCGGTTCGGTTTGCGGTTCGGTTCACCGGCTGGAATAAGCGGTTCGGTTCGGTTCAGAACCGGTTTGCATCCCTGATTAAAAATACTCATTGCCAGCCAGCTAAGGCTTAGTTGGTGAAACCGAAAATGTCGTTTGGTCTATTTTTCGGTAAAGTTTAAGGAATATCATTTGTCCGATCAAAACGAATTTTTGATGTTACTATCCCAATGACCTAGTCCATGTTGGCTGAATTTTGTAAATTTGTATTTTAAACCATTAACAAGTAAGCTAAAAGTGTTGCCGCTTTGTGTTGCTAGTATAAAAGAACCCATAGAATGCGAACCTAGGGTAAAGTTGATAAACTGAGTATGAGGTGCTGCTTTCAGAAGTCCTTTCTATCAGAATTTAAGGGTCCCATCCAGGTTTTTTTTTCCAAAAGTTTGATTTTTCAGCGTTGCATACTTATCTGAACCGCAAACGCTGTTTACTAACATAATGTTGAAATAATCTAATTAATGTTTACGCTCATTTAATTATAATAAAAAACGCTTATAAAACACTAATTTTCCTGAGTAACGGGTATAGCGAAGTTGGGCTATGCCGACTTTAACTTTCGATGGTTTAGGTTGCAAAGACATTTAGTTACAAGCTTGACGAGAAGATTCAAATGTTGAAATATCCGAGTTATGTCCGTCTGTCTGTCCGTATGAACGCACAGATCTCAGAGATGGTAAGAGATAGAGGTTTGACATGTATGGGACATAAGCTTCTTTTGTCTGCAACCGAATCAAGTTTATTTTTAATTCTAGAGATAGTTTTAAAGATAGATGATTCGTTCCTTCTGGACATTCTTGACGGTCAAGAGTCCATTGAACCCGGAACGTTCAAAAAATTGTGGAACATGACTGTCAAATCAAACTAGGTCAAGGCTATGGCAGACAGTTGCTTCGGAGAATTGCTGGCGCGCAGTCGTAAAGCGGAAAAATTATTTCTCTAAATGTAAAAGGTTTTTTTTTTACAAAATAGATGCTGCGCTCGCTGTGAAAATTAAAGTGTTGAAACCAAAGGAGATAACAATCAAACAGAAGCCCTTTGGTAGGCAGGATTGGCCATATTTGCCGGGTGAGGCCGTTCCGGAGTGGTTAGGAGGATAGGATTTTATTAGGATTTCTTTTTTTTATTTATCTCTCTGCATTAGACAACCTCAACCAGAGTCTACTGAGATTAAGACCAGGCCATTTTGTGGGCCTGTTCAATTTTTTTGGATATCCTTACTGCCCAAGCCAGACCCACAATTCGCGCGAGACTGCCAGTTGCGCATACGTTTTCTATACCCGTTACTCGTAGAGTAATAAAAAAAAGGGTATACTAAAGTCGTGCAAATGTATGTAACAGGCAGAAGGAAGCATCTCCGATATCATAAAGTATATATATTCTTCATCAGCATCAATAGCCGAGTCGATATAGCCATGTCCGTCTGTCCGTCCGTCCGTCTGAATGAACACCTAGATCTCGGAGACTAGAAGAGCTAGAGCAACCAAATTTTAGATGTAAGCTAGTATTGTCTGTAGGCAGATCAAGTTTGTTTCAAATTTTGGCCACGCCCCCTCCCGCCCCTGCAATAAAAAATGTTGAATATCTCCTACAATTTATAAGCTATCGAGCTCAGATTTTGCAGTGTTGTGCATGTGGCCAATATGTACAATCTCACAAATTTTCATAATGATCGGATAATAAATGGCAGTTAAAAAAACGTTGCATACTTATCTGAGCCGCAACACTAAATGCCTTGAGTAACGGGTATTTCGAAGTCGGGCAGGGCCGACTTTAACTTACGCTCTCGTTTTTGGCTGGCAAGCATGCCTTTCGATTGCTTGGCGAAGTATCGGCAGCCTCCAAGTTTTGCGGCCATTTATTTGGCTAAACAGCGCTGGTGACACTTCCTTTTTGGGTGCCCAGACCAAACTCAGATATCCAAGAGAGGCCGACACGCTTACATACAGTCAACAACTTTAGATTTTTTTTTCTTAAAGAAATTTTAATATTAATTTTTTTTGTTAGTCCATTCCTATTTATTTATTTACAAACAGTTCCTATGCATTGTAAAAACTACATACGAACTACTTTCCGCTATGGCTAGGGCCTTAAGCTATGTTATATATACATGTATGTGTATATGTATATGTACGTGTAGAGTTCTAATGACTAACTAATTTAATGTTAATTTTAAATTTAATTTGTTTATTAAGTGCATTTATTGTTTTGGTTTGACATGTTTTTTGTGTTTATATAGATAGGTAAATATTTGATTCGTTTAAGAATTTGATTATGTTTTCTATATCTTTTTTAGAGGGATTGTTTAATAGGGGGAAGGCGTTTGAGTTGGGGAAGTATTTGGATCGTGTATTGTAGAAGTGTGTACATTCTGAAAGGATGTGTTTAATGGATAGTATAGTGATGGTGTTGCAAAAGGTGCAGTTTGGGGTGGGGGCTTTGTCAAATATGTGCTTATGAGTGAGTTGTGTATGTCCGAAACGGAGTCTCAGGATTTTGGTGAGGTCAAGGCGGGAAAGTGTGTCGTCAAATTGAAATTGTGCATAATTTGAGAGGCGTGTTTTGTTTCGATTTATTTCTTTATAGTGTGTGTTTGTGTTGTTCCAGATGTCGTTTAATTTATTTTGGTAGTGGGATTTTATAAATTTTTTTGTGCCTGAGTAGTTGAGGTTTGGGTGGAGAATGAGTGGTCTTTTTGTGGCTGTCTTTGCTGCTGAATCCGCGAATTCGTTGCCAGTTATTCCGCAGTGGCCTGGGACCCATGCTATTAGGATTCTGTTGCCTTTAGCAGCAAGAATTTGTCGAATTATTTTGACGTAATACGACGAATTTGCAGGATTTGATATGGCTTTAATTGCTGAGAGTGAGTCGGAAAAGATGCAGTAGTTTTGGTTATTGTTGGAAACTAATGTTAGGGCATGGTGGATGGCTATTATTTCTGCGGAGAAGATTGAGGAAAAATCGGCTAGAATGGCTTGGTGTATTATTGTGTCTTTAGTGGTAATGCTGAATGATGTGCCGGACTCGGACTTGGAGCCGTCTGTATAAATAAATTTAAAATTTGGGAGGGAGTCAGTAAGTGCAAGATGTTGTTGTTTATAGACTATTGCGGGGGTATGTTGTTTGGGAAGATTGTGGAGAGACAAGTTGATTTGTTTAAAATTCATTTTCCAAGGTGGCCGTAGGTCTTTTGTGGTTTTGGTCGGATCTACTGGTAGTCCCAGAGCTTGGGATGAAATTATGACCTTGTGTAAAACACATTGATATTTTGGGTGTTTTTTTGACTTTTTAATACTAGAGATGAAGTTTTTGAGTGGAGAATCTTGTGAATTTAAAAGGGATTTATTGAGTTGGGCTATTGAGAGATCGTATCTTGTTTCTAATGGCATTATGTTGGATTCAAACAGAAGAGTGTTAATTTGGGTTGTCCGAAAAGCTCCAAGTGCAAGTCGGATGGCAGAGTGGTAGGCGGTTTTAATTTTGTTTCTGGTTGACTTAAATGAATTTCCATAGAGGTATAAGCCGCAGTCGATTTTTGACATAATTAAAGCTTTTATGGTGTTTATTAGGGTCAAGTGATTACACTGAAATTTGTGGCTGAATAGGCAATTTAATAATATTTCGTATTTTTGAAAGGGATTTTTGAAGGGCAAGGACATGGGTATTCCAATTGTAGCGCTTGTTAAAAAGTATACCTAAGATTTTTAGGTCATCGACATTTTCAATTGGAGATACTGAAGAAATTATGGATACAGGACAATGGTGTTTCCTACATACATATGTGTAAGTGCTTGCACTTTTGTATGGAGAGACTTGCTCCGGAGTATTTGCACCACTCCAGAATGTCAGCTAGAAGGTGATCTAAGTTGAGTGTAGTGGATTTCCCCATTTTCTTAAATATATGGTAGTCGTCAGCGTAAATTGTTTGTGGATCACTATGGTTCTATTTAATTTATTGTAGGCTATGAGAAAAAGGACTACCGACAGAGGCGATCCTTGGGGGATTCCATTTAGTAGAGGAAGAGTTTTTGAGAGGGTTTGACCTACAGAGACGGTGATTGTTCTGTGTGTCATAAAATGTATCACATATTTTATTATTTTGTGACCCATTTTCCAGTTAACGAGTTCATCAATCAGTGCGTGGATTACGAATGCTTTTGTCAAATGCTTTTGAGAAATCAAGGGAGATAATTGATGCATGGTTTTTTGTGGAGAGGGCGAGGGTTATCTGGTAATCTAATTACACTAGAGAGTCAGATATGGATTTGCCCTTTTAAGTCCAGATTGCCGACTGTCGATCGATTTGTTGCGCAAGACAAACCACCACAGTTGATTGGCAATGATCTTGTCGAGGAGTTTAGCAAGGCATGATTTGAGTGAGATTGGGCAGTAGGAATTTATAAGGGTTTTGTCGGACTGTGGCTTAATTACGGGTACTATTTTGCTTAGCTTAAATTGGTGGGGGATATACGAGTCAACTATGTTATTGTAGAGGTTAAGAAGTCTTTGATGAACAGATGGGTGGAGGTGCTTTAGCATAGGGTATGAAATGTGGTCTATGCCTGGGCTCTTGCCTGTCAGCTTGTGTAAGGATATTTGTAGTTCTATTGAAGTAATGGGATCGTCTAGGGACTTCGCTGAGTTACAGGGGCGATGTGTCAATTGCATATTTAATGTTGATTGTTTGTGGGATTGAAAGGTGGCAAGAAAATTGGAGTTGGTGGATTCGGTTGACCAATTTGTACAGAATGCGTCTGCTATTTCTTGGCGAGATGTCATGTAATGTGAGGAGTTTTGGGCTTTTAAGCAGTGAATGTGTAGATTCGGTTTTGTGCCACAGAAAATCCTAATATTTTTCCATATTTTTGAGGAATGGGTGGATGTAGTGATTTCTAAAGTTTTTTTTTTTTTGCTGTTTTTTAGCTTGTTTCAGTTCCAGTTGGAATAGGGCGTTTGTTCTTCTGTAGTTGATTATGTTGGTAGTGTTGATTGACTGTTGAAGAGATTTCCAGTGTCTGTGTTTAATATTTTTTAGGGATTCTAGGCTTTTGTTCCACCAAGGGACCTTGTGCTTGACCATTATAGAAGGTATGGTATGTGGGATGGATATGTTTGCTGTTTGCCGAATAAGTTTGCACAAATTTGCTGTCTCCTTGTTAATGTTTTGACTTTAAGGCTTGGATTTATTAAGTTCATAGGAACTGTCGAAAAATTGTTCCCAATTGGCGAAGTCTAATTTGAACTTTGATTGGTAAGTTTGGGCTGGGGAAGGGGTTGGAAATAGGGAGATTGAAATTGGGAAGTGGTCGCTGCCAAATAGATTTGTGTCGATATGCCAGGATGATCCAAGGGCTATTGCGGGAGTCGCAAGAGATATGTCTACGTGTGTTAAGGTGTTGTGAGTGCTGAAGTGGGTGGGGGCCCCACGATTCAGCAATAGTAGTGGTGTTTTATCAATAAATTTGGCTATGTCGTTTCCTATTCGATTGTTCTTCGGAGAGCCCCAAGAGCTATGCCAGCCATTAAGGTCGCCTGTTATAATTGTGTGATCTGTTAGGTTGGCGAAGGAGTTAAGGAGTTGGTTGGTTGTAAATGGTTTATTTGGGGCTATGTATGTGGAGTATATGTTGAATTTAAATTTAGATTAAACTGAAACTGCAATAAGTTCGATATTGTTTGAGGTGTTTACGTTAATAATGCTATGTTGGAGAGAGTTGTGTATAAGAAGTGCTACTCCTCCAAACGCGTTCGGAGAGGTGTTGTTGTGGTAAAGGGTGTAGTTTAAGAGGGTTGGGAAAGTATGGTGATTGTGGATGTGGGTTTCTTGGAGTGAAATAATTTTGGGAGATATGTTTTTTATTACTAATTGTAACTGATCATAGTTGTTACGATAACCGTTTATGTTCCACTGTAGGATCTTAATAGACATTAAAAGATTTTGGTTGGATATAAACATTGGTGAGTCATGAATTAGTGTATATATGTTGATCAGTATTTGGACTCTCAGTTTATTTGGTTCTGACCAGATCACCTCCACTGATGAGAGTAAAGTGTATCTATTAGAGGGAATGTATGTAAAGGACGATATCAGGACGTGTGTCCGTTGGAGAACTTGGAGGCCGGAAATTCAATTCTTCAACAATCGCCTGTTCTTAGGTCGTTCATTTAC
Source organism: Lordiphosa andalusiaca (assembly GCA_035044965.1). Taxonomy (NCBI): domain Eukaryota; kingdom Metazoa; phylum Arthropoda; class Insecta; order Diptera; family Drosophilidae; genus Lordiphosa; species Lordiphosa andalusiaca. The sequence continues at coordinate 131,438 of JAWNNM010001175.1, read as the reverse complement.
ATACACCCCCTCTGTACTTGTTCTAGGGTTATTGGGTGCTAAAATCCCATTCAAGAGTCGTCGTCGGATTCATTATCAATATTTTTTTTTTCGGGGTGCTTAGATTTAATGCTAGTTGATTTGGCATTTTTGGCTTTAAGCTTGGCTTTTAGCTTAAGCTTGTTTTAAGGGATATGTGGCGGGCTTGCGGGTTTTCCTGGAGGGATACTTTTCCCGACGGTGGCTGATGTGGTTGGAGTATCTTGGTTGAGATCTCTGTAGCTTATGATGTTGCGGTTGGCGGAGATTCCTGGTGCTGGAGGTGAAGCTTCGGTAGTTGTGGCTGAAGCATAGGTCTTGGGAAGTTGGTGGCGTTGTTCATAAATAAAGCGGGCGGTCTTGAAGTCTGACTTTTCGGTAATTTTGATTGCTAGAATTTCCTTGTGTTTATGGAAAGTGGGACATTTGCGGTCCATAATGTTGTGGTGGTCATCTACCAATTTGGCTTCCTTACAGTTGATACATGTGGTGTTATGGACGCATGGATCTTCTGCGTTTTCATTGTTGTGTGTCGGTGAATTGCAGTTGAGGTATAGTTGTGGGCTTTTGCAGTATTGGGTTAGGTGGCCAAGACGGCCACATTTGCGGCATCTACGTGGTAGTGGAATGTATGGGCGAACTTCAGTAACTTCATATCCAATTTTTATTGATGAAGGTAAATTTGGGGTGTTGAAAGCTAATATAATACTCAACTCAATACTCAATACTTGGATAAGGTGTCTTCACTATTAATGCGTGTCATTATTAAATATTTAGGTCCGATCGGGCTTTTTAGTTTTCTTGAATTGTCTAGCACAAAACCCAGCTGTGGCTGGGTCTTCGGTCTGGTGGTTCAACCATTGTTGTTGCTGCTAAGCAGCGCTAAGAGTTTAGCGGCGGTGTCTTATCAGCTTAAGTTGGTTTGCTTGTTTATCTTGTAACTGTAATAGTTTTTGTGCGTTTTTGTTAGTGTTGTTGTTGGCTTGTAAGAACTTTCTGTGTGCACGACTGATCGCAGTGAGAGTTGGAGAGTGACTGTCCATTCCTATTTATTTATCCTCAGAAATTTATTTGGTTTTTATTCGTAATTGTTTTATTTTTTTTTTGCCCAACAGTTATATATTTAATTATCCTATTTATTGTATTATATTTATTCCCTTTAATATTGTTTAAACTTCATTTTTTTGTGGCTTTTGTTGTTCCCTGCATGTAGGTTTTGTTTAAGCTATTTTTTTGTTGTATTATTTCTCCGTTGCTTTGTTTTTCTGTACAAGGAGAACCCCCTCCAAAAGAGCTCTTTTAGGTAGGGTATTTCGTTCAAGTTTTAATTATTAGTGGAAATATTGTTTTTATCTGTGGTTAGTGGCATTACCGACTTGCAAGTTGGTGTCCGGCAACAGACATAAAAAAAAAATAGAAAAAACAGATCTTTGCGAATATTTAAAACAAAATTACAAATAGGGTAAAAGGAAAAATAATGTTAAATCTTAAGAAGAAAATAATTGTTAATAAATATAAGTGATTATAAGAAGAAATGATTGGATATAGGATTTTTAGATGGGAGGGAAGGGGTGACCTGATCACGGTGTAAGAAAGTTTGCTCGTCGGAAAATTTGGGGCAGCACAAGGAAAAATTACATAAATGTCCTGCTCCAAGGATGGGAGGGGTGCGCAAAAAGGGAGGCTCAATCCAGCTACAGTCCGCCAACTGATGTCTTGTCCAGTTTTTTTTGCTTATCTAGCTTCAGTTTGTACGTCAGTCAGTTTATTTTTCTTGTTTGGGTTAGTTAAGATTCTCGTATGTGCTAGGGTCTTTTCATTTGAATTCAAATTTAAATTCACCTCGTTTGTTTTCGTGATTTCAAATTGTGCAGTAGTTAGTGTTCTGTAATGTCTAACAGCTGCGGTTTAATGTTAGTTATATATTTATTGTTACGTGTGGTGGGCAGGGTTATGTGCACCTATTCCCTGAGGGCTGGAGCTAGCCGGCACGCCCACTTGAACAACACACGCAGGGCCCAGCTTTGGGTCATAACAATAATTGCACTAACGGTTCCATAAAGGCCAAGAAAATAAAAAAAAAAACAATTCTGACTTGGAGAATCCCAATGGCTGAAACCTGCCGCTCGAGAGGTAGAGGTCGTTTCAGGGGATCCTCCAAGATCAAAATTTGAAAACATTAAAATAAAAAGAAGCATGTCAGAGAACCATATCCTTTTTGGTGTGAGCATCCGAAAAGAACCCTGACGGCACTTACCAAGTGATAACCACCAAGGTGATACGCTACCAGGAATTCAAAGAGGCTCAAACCAACTGTGATATGATGCTGTGATATAGCTTAAGTAGTGTGTAGGTTTATATTTAGAATTAGGGAAAGTTGCAATGCGGCGACAACGGCCAGCCAAGAGGCAGAGGCGTTTAGCGACCGCTACATGGTAAGTTCGACGACTCCAGATTCGTAAGAAAATGGACTGCGATCAAACAAATGGTTAGGCAGGGGTACACATAAGATCTTAGGTAAAAGGAAATTGCTGCTTGTGATAGGAAAGACAAATTGGGTTAAGACAAGATTATAGATAGGATTAGGTTATAATTGGGTGGGTATCGTTTTGATAAAGAGTAAATTAATTTACATTACTAGTTCCCCGTTTTCTGAATCCTGTAGAGGGAGCGTTGAACGACCGGAATTCCACATATAGGCGTTTCGGAGCGACTTGATGCAAGTGACGATGGCCAGCTCTAGCTTAGAAGCGAGTAGCTGTAGCATCCGAGCGAATCGAAGCAGGTACCTAAGAAAAGGGCGAATATTAGTAGTTTTGTTACGTGTCTTGACTTCTTGACTGTCGGTCATCTGTATTCAAGATGACCTGAACAGCCAACAATGTCGATATATGTATGCATGTAGGTACTTATATGTCATTTATGTCAATTAAAAGAGGGCAGCACAGGACAATTGGTTGGTCTAAGCGCAGAAAGCGGATGAATGTCTGCTACACGACAAGCAAACTAAGCCATGAGACGGGATCTCCTTTATCTCCTTCTAAATTTACGAAAATTTACTTCAGAGTGGTATCCGTCAAAATAATAATTACGGTTTAAGGAGTAAATTCAAGAAATATTTAGCCCCTAATTAATTAATTAGCGGTGTTGGTACATGGGAGGGCAAAATCCATCAAGAATGTACGGAGAATTACAAGACGGGGAAAAGAGGGAGCGGCAGGTGGCGACAGAACTAGGCTCAGCGCACAACAAAGAGGAGCTGTCGGCAGACAACTGAGCCTTAACAACGAATCCACTCCATTTGGCACGTACTCAAACATTATTTTAGACCCTATACAGGAACAGTACAGCCAGGAAAATGCAGAAGCATTCCAGTCCGTTTATAGAAGAGAAATGAGCGACATGATACAGGCTTCCCAGGAACAGTTGAAAGTCAACCTGCAGCAACTGGTGGATAATAGAATTGACCAGTGCTTGCAACAAGGATTTGCAGACCTTATGAAGAAGTTGGAACTAAAAGATGGGACATCCACGTTCTCAGGAACTTCAGCTAAGACGGTTCACTCAGTAGCTACGCGAGATAGTGAACATAGTGACAGAGCAAGGCACGTCATCCCCAGCAACGAAGGGCTACAGAGAGTCGGTCAGGATCGTCCACCAGTGAATAGAGAACCCTCTATTGACCGATTGCCAAATATTTCCACGAATGGTCATTCTCAAAATCTAATGGGTACCCAGTACATTCGTCCACCGAGCAGATGGAATCAGAACCGAGACAATACTGGACAGAGAACTGGTATGAGTCAGTATTTTCCAAGAGGCACAACACCAGCGAATGGAGCAAGCTGGCGCAGGGAGAATCGCAGTCAGCAATTTGCGCCCTTAGAAAAATGGGGTTTTCAATTCTCAGGAAATACCGGCGGAATGAGCGCTGAAGTCTTCATCTTTAGGGTGGAGCACTTGCAAAGGCATTACAACTTTCACTGGAGTGACCTACCAAGAGACTTCCATCGTTTGCTGACTGACGGGGCATCGGAATGGTACTGGCTCATGATCCGCACCAAGCCTATATATAAGTGGGAGGAGCTCAAACAAGCCTTAGAAAGACGCTACTGCGATACGAGAAGCGATTACGACAGGATTCAAGACGTCGCAGAGAGGAAGCAGCGTCCTGGAGAATCGTTGGACGAATCTTTCACGGCTATGCGACGGCTGATAACCTCAGTTGGGATGCCTGTTGATGTTGATTGGGTTATCAAGACGGTCAAAAGAAACCTTAGCGACCCAATACGGCAATGGATATACCCTGTCAGAGTGTACACGCTAGAACATCTCCGTGATGAGTGTCGAGAAGCCGAAAGAACTTTTATGGCAAAAAGGGGCAGAAGCTTTCACAGTCAACAGCCAACGCATAGAACTAGACAGGAGCCAAGACCAGGAAGAGTTGAGGAAATCCGTGCAGCTGAATCGGAAGATTGGGAAAACAAGGCTAAAGAGACACCCATATACATGGAAGCCCAGCTCGAGGCAGTCTCTAGTGGAACAGCAAGAAACATGATAGTTTGCTGGAACTGCCAGAAAGAAGGGCACGTCTATATGGACTGCGAGTCACCTCAACGCAGCATCTTTTGCTATAAATGTGGACGCGCAAATGTCGTAACACCAAAATGTCCTAAATGCAGTGGGAGAGTCACGTTCCAGCAATGACCCGGTGCCACTCTAGATCAATTACCAACCTCGTCAAAACAAATAGACTCCAGTGTGCTGAAAACCACACAGGGGCGGAGGAGGTAGAGAGGGGATTAAACCCATCTATCCCATTTGAAGAACGTTTGGACTAGATACCACTCAGCGAGGCAGAGAATTTTTGGCACCAACGGAGTAGATGAGATGACACTGCCATCAAATCCAGTGAAGAAGGCCAGAGAACGTTTTCAGCGCCGTAAAATGGAGAGACTAGCAGTTCAAAAAACTGTCACCGCAATTCAAGTAGGCCAACAAAAAAAATAGATCAAAGGCTGTACGCTTGGTTTACTGTCAAGGGTCAAAAATTGCGTGGTCTGCTGGACTCAGGGGCATCAATTAGCGTGTTGGGGTCTGGTTGTCGTGAGCTGGTGGAAAAACTTGGTCTGGCCTGGAAATCGTTTTATTCCAAAGTAAAAGTAGCCAATGGCGGAGGGCAAAACATAATTGGAAAAGCCATCGCTGAGGTTGCGTATAAAGATCAGCTAGCCGATATTTGCTTTTATCTTTGCCCTTCACTACAGCAGGAGGTATATCTCGGTATTGATTTTTGGCAGTTCTTCGCACTCGCTCCAGAACTGTTCTGTGAAGCCATTGCAGAGCTGACACATGAAGAGCAATTCGACCCGTCTTCAAAGCCGGAACCTCACGTGCTCACAGAGGAACAGCAGCTGAGATTGCAGGCTGTGAAAAACAGTTTCCTCACCTGTGAAGAACTAGGTCTAGGGCGCACCTCTTTAATGAAGCACAGCATTCAACTTACCGAAGGAGCAGTACCGATTAAAGAGAGGTGGTATCCCATGTTGCCGCAGTATTAGAGGAAATAGACAATATGCTTCGATTGTGGGTCATAGAAGAAAGTGACAGCGCTTGGAACAATAACGTCACCTTGGTAATGAACCCAGGCAAGAATCGGCTCTGTCTTGATGCCCGAAAGATAAACAAGGTCACCGTGAAGGATGCCTATCCTCTGCCAAATATCAATGGGATCTTAAGCAGAATAGACTCTACAGTTTACATAAGTAGTGTAGACCTCAAATATGCATTTTGGCAGGTCTAGCTGGAGGAGGAAAGCCGGATAATTACGGCATTCACAGTTCCTGGGCGACCCTTAACCAATTTGTGATCATGCCGTTTGGGCTTTGCAATTCGGCACAACGACTCTGCAGACTAATGGACAAGGTAGTACCCGCGAAGCTAAGAGAACAAGTGTTTTTGTACTTGGACGATCTCTTAGAGGTTTCTCCTTATTTTAACACACACCTGGAGATACTACAACAAGTGGCAGACTGCCTAAGCAATGCAGGTCTAACTATTGGACTTAAGAAGTCTCATTTCGTCTTCAAAGAACTGCAATACCTAGGATTTCTGATAGGTGGAGGAGCATTGAAGACGGATCCAGAGAAGTTGCAAGCAATATTAAACATAGCGTACCCAAAAAGATCCCGAGAGGTGAGAAGTTTCCTCGGCACCGCTGGATGGTACCGAAAGTTTATTAAGAACTTTGCGGACATAGCAGCCCCATTGACCGATACGCTGAAAAAGGGTTCAAAGTTTTGCCTAACCGAGGAAGCAAGAAATGCGGTAAACCGTCTCAAGAAATCCTTAACAACACCTGTACTAAGGCATCCTGACTTCTCAAAGCGTTTCTATATACAGTGCGATGCATCCAACACTGGAGTAGGGGCGGTATTGTTCCAACTAGAGTCAGATGCAAGTGAGCGTCCAATAGCGTTTTTCTCACAAAAGCTTAATAAAGGCCAACAAAATTATAGCGTAACTGAGAAAGAGTGTTGGGCAGCTGTGTCCGCCATCAAAAGATTTCGACCATATGTGGAAATAATGCCATTTACGGTAATCACCGATCACTCCAGCTTAAAATGGTTGATGTCCCTCTGGGATCTAGATGGAAGATTGGCCAGATGGTCATTAAAACTACAGGCATTTGATTTCGAAATTGAAAATCGCAAAGGATCTGACAACGTAGTGGCCGATACACTCTCCCGGATGGTCGAAGAGATTGAAGTGGATAAATTGGTTGGGTTTGAAACAACCGAGTTTGAGACTGAGGAATACGCGGATCTGAGAGCAGAAGTGCAGGCAAAGATAATTTCAAGATCATGGATGAATATGTCTTCAAGCGAGCACACTTCCAGAATATGTGTCCTGAACTAGGAGAAACCAGCTGGAAGCTTTGTGTTCCCATATCCTTGTCTAGTACGCTCAAGCCTATCGATCGATACTATCGATATATCTAGAGTTACCATGGGTCAAATGGGCAGTGCTGTGAAGCTCAATGCCAGGGGTGGAGAGGAGCGGTTTAGAGGTTGGGCGTTTGACGGTCAAGAGTCCATTGAACCCGGAACGTTCAAAAAATTGTGGAACATGACTGTCAAATCAAACTAGGTCAAGGCTATGGCAGACAGTTGCTTCGGAGAATCGCTGGCGCGCAGTCGTAAAGCGGAAAAATTATTTCTCTAAATGTAAAAGTTTTTTTTTTACAAAATAGATGCCGCGCTCGCTGTGAAAATTAAAGTGTTGAAACCAAAGAAGATTACAATCAAACAGAAGTCCTTTGGTAGGCAGGATTGGCCATATTTGCCGGGTGAGGCCGTTCCGGAGTGGTTAGGAGGATAGGATTTTATTAGGATTTCTTTTTTTTATTTATCTCTCTGCATTAGACAACCTCAACCAGAGTCTACTGAGATTAAGACCAGGCCATTTTGTGGGCCTGTTCAATTTTTTTGGATATCCCTACTGCCCAAGCCAGACCCACAATTCGCGCGAGACTGCCAGTTGCGCATACGTTTTTTTTTTGGCTGGCAAGCATGCCTTTCGATTGCTTGGCGAAGTAGCGGCAGCCTCCAAGTTTTGCGGCCATTTATTTGGCTAAACAGCGCTGGTGACACTTCCTTTTTGGGTGCCCAGACCAAACTCAGCCATCCAAGAGAGGCCAACACGCTTACATAGAGGCAACAACTTTAGATTTTTTTTTCTTAAACAAATTTTAATATTAATTTTTTTTGTTAGTCCATTCCTATTTATTTATTTATTATCCTCAGAAATTTATTTGGTTTTTATTCGTAATTATTTTTTTTGCCTAACAGTTATATATTTATTTATCCTATTTATTGTATTATATTTATTCCCTTTAATATTGTTTAAACTTCTTTTTTTTGTGGCTTTTGTTGTTTCCCTGCATGCAGGTTTTGTTTGAGCTACTTTTTAGTATTATTTCTCCGTTGATTTGTCCTTCTGTAGAAGGAGAACCCCCTCCAAAAGAGCTCTTTTAGGTAGGATATTTCATTCAAGTTTAAATTATTAGTGGAAATATTGTTTTTGTCAGTGGTTAGTGGCATTACCGACTTGCAGGTTGGCAACATCACCGGCAACAGACATAAAAAAAATAGAAAAAACAGATCTTTGCGAATATTTAAAACAAAATTACAAATAGGGTAAAAGGAAAAATAATGTTAAATCCTAAGAAGAAAATAATTGTTAATAAATATAAGTGATTATAAGAAGAAATGATTGGGTATAGGATTTTTAGATGGGAGGGAAGGGGTGAATCAGGTCACCCCTTAAGAAGGTAAGAAGGAGGTTTGCTTGTCGGAAAATTTGGGGCAGCACAAGGAAAAATTACATAAATGTCCTGCTGCAAGGATGGGTGGGGTGCGCAAAAAGGGAGGCTCAATCCAGCTACAGTCCGCCAACTGATGTCTTGTCCAGTTTTATTTTTTGCTTATCTAGCTGCGGTTTAATGTTAGTTATATATTTATTGTTACGTGTGGTGGGCAGGGTTATGTGCACCTATTCCCTGAGGGCTGGAGCTAGCCGGCACGCCCACTTGAACAACACACGCAGGGCCCAGCTTTGGGTCATAACAATAGTCGGGCGTGACCGAATTTTTTTCTTGCTTTTATTTATAAACTTAGAACTACTTGTAAAAATGACGTCCGGTATTGTAGTTAATATACAAAATAAGTAAAACCAAATTAAAAGCGCGTCCAGAACGCAAGCATCCTTTTTTTCTTCGTGTGGTCTACTTCTTTAATTTAAATGTGAGTAGGCAAGGCGATTTTCTGGTGTTGATCGAAATTAGAGTTAACAAGTAAAGGCGCTGCAGTCGACTTTCCCGACTACAAAACACCCTCTTCATTTGTTTTCATTTATTTGTTTTTGATTTTGAATGTAACCGATTTTTGTGTCAGCTATTAAATAGTCATCCCGAATGTGGGCAACATTATTTTGGCCTTTAAGCGGATCTAGTCCTGAGTAACAATTGGGGGGGGGGGGTGCCCTTATCAGCTCAATTGTTACGCTTATAACTCCGGTGATCTGCCTACGGCATACATCTATTTTCATGCAAAAATTTGAGATCGACGCATTCATACAGACAGACGGACAGACAGACGGACGGACACACAGACGGACGGACAGACGGAGAGACAGACCGACAGACGGCCGACATGGCTTTATCGATTCGGCTGTTCATGCTGATCAAGAATATATATGCTTTATGTGGTCGGAAATGTTTCCTTCTCCCTGTCACATACATTCGCACAACTTCATGATCCCCCTGTTCCCATTTTCAATGGTAACAGGGTATAAAAACAAAAAGTTTGTTGAACGAGAAATACAAAAACAGGTGCGTTAGTTAAAGTCGGTCCTGCCCGACTTCGAAATACCCGTTACTGAGGGCAATTGGTGATTGATAACCTCATACGGCTCAGATAATTATGCAACATTTTTTTAACTCTGTCATTTATTATCCTATCTGTATGAAAATTTGTGAGCTTAGATATTGGCCACGTAGACTACACTGCAAAATCAGAGCTCGATATATTAAAAAATTTAGGAGATATTGAACATTTTTTATTGCGGGGGCTGGAGGGGGCGTTTCCAAAATTTGAAAAAAACTTGATCTGCGTGCAGACAATTCTACTCTAGATCTAAAATTTGGTGGCTCTAACTCTTCTAGTCTCTGAGATCTAGGTGCTCATACAGACAGACGGACAGACAGTCATACGGACAGTCGGACATGGCTATATCGACTCGACTATTGATGCTGATCAAGAATATATATACTTTATGGGGTCGGAGATGCTTCCTTCTGCCTGTTACATACATTTGCACAACTTTAGTATACCATTTTTTCTCTTAGAGTAACGGGTATAAAAAAACATTTGATAACATTTCACATCATCAGAAATTGAGGATTTTAGCCAAGTCACTGAAAATGCAACTATGTCCAATTCAAATGATGCACTATTCAAAATAACGTATGGTCTCATTGCATTTTTTTGCGTGAACTCAGGCACAATCATATCTGGCAACAAGAATGTTGAGTCACATTTGATTGGGAATGACTCGGCGAAACTATATGATTAGGTTGGGCAATCTAAACTTTGAAATGGAAACACTTGCAGAGCATTTGCTCGCAACATATGCTGCAAATGACTCGAAAGTAGTTTCCGGAGACAACCTTGACACAAAATCTTTATTACGCGCTGCTATAACAGAAAGTAGATGAGGTTTAGGTGGAATAGGAACAGAGACAGAGACACTGCCAACAGGTTCAGGCTATTGGTGACTGATCGAATCTACGGACGGAAGGCTTATTGTGGACAATTGTCCACAATCGATGTTTGGGTTTGAAAGAGCTAAGGTAGAAACTCTTCATTCGTTTTGACCTTTTCTTATGATTTTCACATTTTGTGGGTGTAATTGGCTAAAAGTGTTAAAGCATTGAGTCTCATGCCTGACTACTTTGCATCTACTTGCATCTCTTTACATCTTTTTTTCTGAGCGTTTCTGTTTTGCCCACAACCTACTTTATTTCTTACTATTTCTGATTTTTGGTTTTATTCAAGCGTATCAGTCTCCACATCGATTTGGAGGACTCCGAAATATTGTCGATTGCTGAAGAACACGTGATTGAGCCCTAGATGAAAGTGTTGGTGAACTCGAACGATTCTGCAGTGTTGTTTTTTTTTTTGACATGGCTGAAATTTTGGGTGGTTCTCAACTATAACTTCTCAACGATTTCCCTTATTAACGCTGTACACCGTTGGCTCAAAGTTTTTAGCCAATTTGTTGATCACCAAGCTCTTTGCTTCTACTTCATCTCTTTTTTCCATATTATTAGGTCTTGGTTAGCGCTTGGGTCTGCACACTCCTTAGCTTCATTTGAGTATCACGCTCGCGAACTTCATCTAGTTTAGGTAAGGTAGTTCCGTCTGACCCCAGATGGGGTCACACATAGACCTTAAGGTCCTTAATGAGGCTGGGTGATTATTTGGGTACGTTTGACTTAGAAATCCAGGAGGATATTTGACGTTTTGGCGAATGCCAATCATTGCTTTGGGGGCCTCTTGGCCGCTTCTTCCATAGAAGCGAACCGTCGGGTGTGCAACAGATTTAATCTTATCATGGTAATTACTGGGCAGCTGCAAGTGACGCTGGTGTTTTCCTCCCGTGCCTCTGCTTCCCACTCTGCTTTTTCCCCCATCTTGCTGTTTAGCGTCTGTATGGAGACAGGTACGTTTAGTGTTTCTTCATGGCCTTGTACGACTCGGGCCTTTGCAAGACTGTCTGCCATCTCGGTAGATCCAGTACATTTGCATCTTTCTGGAGATGCTGAGGGAATCTTGTATTTCCCTACATGCCAGGGTATTTTTGGAGTTGATGGAGTGTGCTGCATTGCCTTAATTGCCGCTTGGCTATCCACGTTGATGTTTATTTCTAGCGTGAATTTTTGCCAACTCCGCTGCTTTCCTTATTGCGAAGACTTCCGACTGGAATATAGTGCAGTGGTTTAGCAGTTTGTATAAGAGCTTTATTTCTGATTCTGCACAGTGCACAGTACGGCATTGGTTCTTGGGCCAGTCCTGTACATTGGGAGCAGAACATTTATAAATAAAACTTTTTTTAAATTACCTAAAATAGACCTAAAAGATAACAAATAATACAAATGGAAGAGAACTAGTAAAAAAGTAAAATAAATTTATATATGTAAACAAGTAAGGGCGCTGCAGTCGAGTTTCCCGACCACAAATTGTTTTTGAATTTTTGAAGATGAATGTAACAAAATTATCATCCCAAATGTAGGCAACACTTTTTTCTAGTCCAGACCAACAACTGGGGGGGTGCTCTTATCAGCTCAATTGTTTCGCTTATAACTCTGGTGTTTTTTGTCCGATCTGATTGTACTTTTTAGAATAGATAGAAATTGGGCCTAGCTTGATGAATGCTAAATCACGAGGCTCTAAGTTAAAAATTGTGGATCTGACGGTTATTTACGTCTAGGATGGCTAGAGGAGGTCTTGGTTTTTTGGGGATAAAAGGGGGACGGGGTGGAATTCCAAATCCAAATCTGAAACAAACTTGATCTGCGTACAGCATAAGTCTACCTTCATGCAAAAATTTGTGGCTCTATCTCTTATAGTCTCTGAGATCGACGCGTTCATACAGACAGATAGACGGACATGGATATATCGACTCGGCTGTTCATGCTGATCAAGAATATACAGGGTTGTCCATATTCGACGGACCCATCTGGCAACGCCATAACTTTTGACAGAGATGTCAGATGGCTTAATGACATACCGCGTTTGAAGCGTCAGTCCAAGCAGATTTTTACCATGGAACAAATTCAAAATCAAAATTACCATTTTGAATGGGAACAGGGTATAAAAAAAAATTGATAGAAAATATATATTATATATATTGAAGAAAGTATAATGAAGTTTAACTAGAAAATATAGATTACTAATATTAAGTTATATCAGACAGGCTTAAAGTTAAATTTGGAGGGCGATTGGCTAGGCGATGTTTGGTGGAGACACCCACCCAATCAAATTGCAAGCCTGGATAGAGGGCGCCATAGGGAAGCAACATTGCACATTGATAGACGAAGTGTCCAAAATTCTCCCAAGCGGAGGTGTAAGCCAGCTTGGTTAGGGAACGATCGATCTTTCCTGTTTGAACGGTGAAAACCCAAATCAGAAATTAACTCTGGGTTCTACATACGTTAGCCGATTTTATTAATGTGGTTGGTTAATTTAAATTTTTTGGCATTTTAATTCCAATTGAGAAAGAGGCAACCTAATAAGGTATTTGTTTTTGTGAAATTGTGTGGAATAACGTTTGAGCCTTCTAAATGGGTGATATTTTCCATCTAGAACCAGGTTAAGATGTGAAGCCTAGAAAGGGTAAAGCTTTCCTCGGTTCAATCTTGCCCAGGCGTGGCCCATTCAACCAGCAGGCAGCCTGAAAGTCGTCCAAAAAAAGAAATTCTTTTGCTCAGGAGAGGAAAATAAGGGTGTTTGTCCAAGCTGTGACGCTTGCGCAAAGCTGGCTAATCCAATAGTTCCCTGAAGTCCATATGGCAAGAAAGGTAATCCAGATCGCTCTAGCAATCAAAATTTTCCCATGCCTTACAGCTGTTGGTTGCCCTTCAAATTTAATTTCAGACAAGGGAGTCGTTTTTCTCTACAGCTGTGTGGTATCCGATATTATCCAGACGAAAGGAGAGGAAAAGCTTTAGCAACCTCGTGGCGGAGAGAGAGAGTAGTGAAAAGAAGTCCAGAATGGACGTAGTGGCCCAAAGGTGGCAGAGAATTCTGTCCAAATTCAGATGTGCAAAGCATTGTTAAGTTTTGGTTGGTTAATAATTTTTTTGAGCCTATCAGTCAAGCCCGACTATAGCATACTCTGTACCAACGAAATTATACACTCAGCATAAATTTTGATGCTGCAGTAGAAGCTGAAAGCAGCGCTGCTTCTGCGCTGCAGCAGCGAACAGTCTTTTGATCATAACTCGAAAACCGATCATCCAATCTTCACCATTCCTTTGGTTGATCGATAAGTTATCCTTATTACTAAATATATCTAGAAGGAACTACCCACTTATCTTTAAAACTGTAGTAGATATGACTAAATTTTTAAATGATTTTCTAAATTGCGGGGGCGGCAGGGGGCGTGGCCAAAATAGAAAATAAACTTGATCTGCCAGCAGACATAAGAATCATATGTCTCATACATGTCAAACCTCTATCTCTTACCATCTCTGAGATCTGTGCATTCATACGGACAGACAGACGGATAGACGTACATTGCTATATCGACTCGGCTGTCGATGCTAGTCAAGAATATATATGCTTTATAGGGTCGGAGATGCTTCCTTCTTTGTTACATACTTTTGCACAAACTTATAATACTGTGTACCTACGGTACAGAGTATAACAAGCAAACGCACATAGAAAACAAAATACAGTGAATACCAAGCTGGCAAAACAGCAACACATGTGAAAAACCTAAAAAAACCAAAATCAATATAACTGAAATCAAGTACACAATCAAGCAAATAAGTGATGCATAGCCACTAAAATATGTACAACAAATTTTGAACCAAAAAAAATACAAACAACCACAACTCTCGACAATATCATACATCAAGAAAGCCTTTATTGGTAAGTGGTAAGTGTACAACAGGTGCCTACTGTGGCTGGAGAACATACGAAGCTTTTGAGCACGAGATCTTAGTAAGTCTTAAGCAAAAGCTTACTGGAATGTCATCGCAAAAGAGGCGATTAAACGGTATTCGTTCTCTCCAGGCATAAGTAGGTCACTTCTTTGTTTTGATTGTGATTTACAAAAATTTTGTTGGCAACAACTCAGCTGATCGTGTAAAAGGAAAAGGGAAAGAAAAAAAAAACCTTTAAACGTTCGCGCCAATACAAAATACTTTCAGCTGAATCGTTCCTAGCCAATGGTTCCAAAAATGCATGTGCTGCTTATTGAAAAGTAATTAAAGCTAAAGAAACATTATAAACAAAAGAAAATAGCACAAGCACAATTAATTTATGATGATACAGTTTTAGAGTCACTTTACTTTGGAATTTTTATGTGCCTTTTTATCTTGTTCCATATCATGCATGCTACATGACGTATATATTGTTATATTTTCTTGATTTCAGCTGTGAACAACTTTTGTGAAAACTCGGTAGTAAAACAACTATATATTAATGAAAATGAAAATCACAAACCTAGCAAGAACCTTTTTCAGTTTCTACAAAACTGTTAGGGCATGTTTACCTTTGCAATGTTTCTGCTGTTGTCTTTTCTGTTTTTGCTATTAATTTTGAATTCCTCTTAAACATCTAAAGTAACTGAATTAAATTAAAATAACTAAGAAATTATGAGTAATATTATACTAAATTAATTATCTGGTAGCAGCCTATCATTACGATCGATTAAAATCCAGTAAAAATTCTGTAAATTATTATGGCACGTTCGCTACTAGAATCGTCTGAAGTTTTTATTATGATTAAGAATAAATATTGAAAATAATGGAGTTCTAAAAATATTTTGAATTTTCCTGAATGTGTAATGAGTTAGGGGTTAATATGTACGACAAGCAGATGGAAACCGATGACAGCAAACCACCCCCCCAGCCGACTGCTTTTGCTAGCTGAGTCCCATCAGCTGTTTTCGTTGACCCGACTTCTGTTGTCAGGTTACTGGTGTAGTCGTGGAAAGATGGTTAAAGCCACAACTAACTAGGTAGCCGTTACAGGTCCCAATAGCACTGATGTGCATATTGAGTTGATTTTTGGGATAATGTAGTCCGTGCTACTATTGATCTCTCTACCAACTATGTTGGATGTTCATGGGGTTGACACCTAAGATGTGTCGATGGCTACTACAAGAACAGCATGTGCTCTCAAATTTTTGAGAACAAATGTTCCAAACGTTCTTGAAATGAGCACAATTCAGCTCAGCATCGAAAAGTATAAGTAGCCATTCAGACGTGCTGCTGAAAAAGTGGGCAATAGCCTAACGAGCTAACATGTCCGCCGTCGCGTCGTTGTGAGCGGGGCGTCTTGTGCTTTACTCCCAGAATGTCAGAAATTTGTTTATTTCTTTAATTTATTTACCTAAGGCAGGTGGGGTGTTGTACAAGGCGGATGGTCATGTCTCTGCGGACTTGGAGCTGGAATCGGACCTAGAGCTGGAATTAGACCTGCAATTGGATCTGGTCCTGGACTGGATGTGGACCCTGGACCTGGACCTCAAATTTTTGTTTGAGTTTAAAATGTTCTCAAAAACTGAACATTTCAACTCACATCAAGATTTTGCGTTCTCAAAAAAAAAGTTATTGAAGTGAGAAAGCGCGTTCATGATTAGTTTTTACCAGGGACCGTAAATAATGATTATTTGTAGATTTTCATCCTCAAAAATCATCAACTTGGAGTACCCGCATGAAAAAACGTATCATAATAGAATACGGTTGTATTTCGCTATTCTATTCATTTCCACAATGATTTGTATTTCTTGATTTTTATTTTATTGCTTAATCAATAATTATTATTTTTTGAGTAAAATTAATAAAAATCTAAATTAATCATAAATTTTTAAAAATCCGGAATTTTATTTGTATTTTTAATCTTGCTGGTTCGACTTGATTCACTTACTGGGGATATGCATCAATCTTGCCACAATTTCTTAAGCACTTGTGGTAATCGACATTTGAGTTATATTTATAATAATTATTTCTGAGTTTTTGTGTAGTTTTGTTGTGGGCCGCTCTTCTTTGCTTATTTGTGGATCCCCAAAGCCATAGTAAGGTTTATTATCCGGCCGTCTTCCCTTACTGCAGTCAAAACATAACTTTTTTGGCTGAGTTTCCTCCTACGCGTTTCGGCATGTATATTGCCTTCCTCAAGGAGTCTGTATTTAATGTAAACATGAAGCACAATTAAACTTACATGCATAGAAAACAAAATAATTTCTTAATTTTAGGTACCTATTTTAGTAGTCGTCGCTCGATCTCCTTTCTCTTGTATTCGCAAGCTCTCCAATGTCATCCGCGTCTTCCATCTGTGTTCCATGTCCAATACTGTTGCGGTTTCAAATTCAGCTGTGTGGCCTGTTTTGTTTATGCGCAGTGCCAGGGCTGTGTTGTTTTTCCTTTTTGAACGTCTCTTTTATGCTCACTGATTCGTGTACGCAGAGAGCGCTTTGTGGTTCCTATGTGGGTCCCGTTGCAGTTTTGTCCGTCTCTTCCCGTACATTTTATTTCGTACACTACATTGTTGGTGTCTTTCTTTTTTATTCTGTCTTTCATATTCGTAAATAGTCGTCTTGTGCTGTTGTGTGGTTTGTAAGCATTGGTCAGCTGTTTTTTTAACTGTTTAGGCCACAGTTTAGTTAATGTTTTGTTGTCAGTGTCATTTGGTATAAAAGGTATACTTAAAAACTTCTTTGTTTCTTTTTCCGCATTCTTTTCCCTAGTTAGATTTTTGCTTAGTTTGTTTCTGTTATCAATCTATTTATGAGTTTTTCGGGGTAGTTGTTATTTAGAAGTATTTTCTTAATTTTTATGTGGTTTTTAGGTCTGTGTTTTTCATCACAAATAGTGTACAAATTAGTAAATTAGAATTGTGTTCCGATTCCCGACACATAGCACGGACACAAAGCGAGATAGGTCTTTATCATTTATTGACGTTCCGTCGTATTTGAAATTCAACTTAAATCTAAAGATACAAAATATGAAAACCTAAAGCTAAACCTAAGAACAGCGACTGCGCTGCCGCCTTTACTTATACTTGCCGCAGCCGCGGCCAGAGACATGCACCGTCAGCGACTCGTGCAGGGTATCCTATTACCCAGCGGAAATGTCGCAACAAAGTCACCGGCCTCTTGGACGACGTCGCTGACCGCCTAAAATGCGGCGTCAGCTACATGGGGCGCACATTTATGATATTTGTCGCTCGTTCATTAGACCCTGGGAGTGGATTGTTAACTACTCCCCCTCTTAAAGATCGACCGTCCTCGGTCGTGTTCAAATTCCTCACCAATTCCGAAATTTGTCTAGCATCTCTTCGTTTCTTTATGTGAAAGTAAAGAAATAGGAGCCCACAGGAAACTGCGCAGGCCCCCAAGCCTAGGCCGAGTGTCACGGCAGATCTTGCGCCATATGAGACACTACCCTTAATTTCCTTGATGAAGCTCAGGTTCTCCTCGCTAAGGCGGTGGAGATAAGGGAGGCTCAACACTGTGCTGTGCCCGCTTATGTTCAGCAGCGGGGATGAAGGCACGCCTGGGAACCGACTTCGAACGTTGTTGCGATTCACGTATTTAGACCCATTTATTAAGGCATAGGACGTGAAAGTGATAAGATGGGTGCCAGAAATGTTGACGTCGGCGCAGTCGTCGTAGCTTACCGTTGCCGGACGATCGTTGATGATGATTATCCCTTCATCGACTACAGTAATGGGGTCAAGATGGCTTGGCTGAGTGCGGCAATGGGCCTCGCCTCCAGAATGTAGACTCTGGGCGCAAGTGTCACCAGTCGCCTGTTTGCAAAATGTTGTCGTAGCCGTCGATGAACAGTTGGTTACGGCGAATATCGGACTACCGCATTCCGCCACTATGTTGTCTGGGATCCGCAGAATTGAGCCGTTGTGCGCAACCGGAAATATAATTATCCTCTTACAAAGCTTACTAATCCTAGGATACTCGATGATAAAGTTAATGACATTAATTGTTTGTAAAATCTTAATGGTCGATACTTCTAATATGCTTGTTACTGTCGTCCCTGTGAGTTGGTTAGTGAGAATAGACTTAAGATCAGCGTGGTCAAGTATACTAGAGTTTATTATATTAACTTTGGCCAGCGTCATTGTGAGCATGAGATTTCCTAATTCCGTTATAAGCATTCTATTTCTGGTCAATAAGGTTTCGTACAAATGAACAGTATCAACCTGCTCTGCCTTGGATACTCTAAGCAATTTATTAACAGTGTCTGTAAGCCGGTTAATCTGATTCTGAGTCCTAGAGTTAATTGTGATCTGTCTGTTGTTTGATTCTATGAGCTGTGCTTCAGTCATTCTCGTTCTTTCTAAGTCTTTTGCGTCTGGAGTGCCCGCTACAACCTTAAGAGCTGTCCCTGAAGAGCGGACAACAAGTCTCGTACGTGTTCGGTATCCACCTCCAACAACTTCCGCATATGAGAATGTGGGAATCTGTCCGTCAGTTTCATGGTTTCGTCGGTCATCCGTTCGTATTCCGTAAGATTAGTCGTATGTCTTAAGTAGTCCCGTCCGTCCCAAATCAGTACGTCACCGTCCGAAATCGGTACATATTCCGAGTGCGAGTAGTCTGTTATCCGTGCTGTCGCTGAGGTCAGACATAGAAGTACCGTCCTGAAGAACCTAAAACATAAAATAATTCTGTAAAGCTAGTCGAATTTATGTTTAAAGAGTAATATTACAAGGAATAAAAAAATTCTCATCGGAGGTTGTCCTTGTGGACCATCCTCCCCTTAATGAGGACCGTTGTCCCCAAGTCCGCTACAACTCTTTCTTCATTACACAAGGGGGTAAGTTTGTTCCCCAATCTTCTGTTTGTCTTAACCAAAACTTTTTCCCCAACCTCGAAGACTCTGTTCTGTCTGTTTTGATTAATCCTGTTATTCTGAACCTCCTGTGCTCTCTCAACTTTTTCCCTTACGTCCCGATGGAGCTCTAGCGCATCAGCATGTAGAACTTCCGTTGGTTTTTTATTCGTTACCGAGTGAATCGATCTATTATACTCGATCGTTGCCTGGAGTATGAGGTCTACTGTGTCGAGAATTCCTCTTTGGAGCTTGAGGCACCTCGCTATCTCTAAGAGGGTGCTGTGAAAGCGTTCCACCTGACCGTTCGACGTGCTATGCAAAGGTGGCGCATTGGCAATGGTAACCCCAAAGTTATTAAACAACAAGGACGTTATGGTTTCTGATTTAAACGACGGTTAGTTGTCGTAATATATCTGTTTTGCCTGAGGAAAAAAATTTATAAGGATTAGCAACGGTGCCCTCACGTCCTCTATAGTCCGCGAGGCTATTGGCTGAACAACTGCAAATTTCGAAAATTTTTCAATGCATGTCAAGAAATGTTTCCGGTCTGTTGAGAAAATGTCGATGTGCAACATTTCTCCCGTGCGCGAAGGAGTCGGTGTTTTTCCGAGTTCCTGTTTTTTTCGGTGTCTATCATACTTAGCTCTGGAGCAAATTTTACAATTTAGAAAGTAATAGTCGGTTAAGACTTGCTTCACGTTTTCCTGCGCAGCCCTATGAGCCCGATTGTGCTCAGTCGTTAGAATCTCCCTTCTTTCCCCGCTATCAAACACGTCAGCTACAATGTTCTTGCAATGCCAGAATTTTGTAGTGGGGAAGCTTCTTACAAGCTCGTGTTGGACACGCGCTAGCGTTGGGAAGTCGCAATGGATTGCGTTCACCACCTTAGGGTTGACAACAGATCTCAATTCCTCAATGAGGGCATCGTTGTCTGTGAATTTTATCGTATGACGTGTTTTTTCACCAAATAAGATAACATTTCGAGTCAACGGAAACTGCGCCTCCTCTAAGACGACCTGATTCCTAAAACAATTTAAAGGTTTTTCTGTCGTTTCTATGGTGTAAGTCAATGATACTTCACTGTGAATCGTTGCCGCGTCGGACTCTACATCATTGTTTTGGAGAGCGTTCAACTTCTGCCTCGACAATGCATCCGCCACGTGATTCTCCTTGCCTGGTTTATAATAAATGTTAGCCCCTGTCTCATCAATACGCGCTTTCCAGCGTTTAATTTTTGCATTGGGGTTGCCATCCGACACCGCGAATGTCAGCGGTTGGTGGTCTGTAAAAATGTTAATGTCTCTTACCCCATAGAGGTACTGACGAAGCTTAGCCAAAGCCCACACGATGGCTAGCAACTCGCGCTCGTTAGTAGCGTAGTTTGCCTCTCTGTCTTTTAAAGTCCTGGAAATTATTGTTACCGGACGACCGTTCTGAGATAGGACTGCGCCAATGCCATACGCCGAGGCGTCCGTGGTCAGGTCAAATGGTTTTTTGTAATCCGGATACATCAACATCACATCTTCCGATGCCAGGATGTTCCTGAGCTTTTCAAACGCGAGCCGTTGGCTCTCGTCTAGATTGTCTGGGATTTTCTTTGATTTGTATTTACTGACCGAGCCATTTTCTCCTTTCAGGATGTCAGACAAAGGCTTCGCTATTGCCGCAAAGTCCTTAATAAAGCACCGATAATAGCTGGCTAGGCCCAGAAATGATCTGATCCCGAACAACGTTGTCGGCTCGACGTACTGCTGAATGGCTTTCACCTTTTCAGGGTCCGTCTTTGCGCAATTGTTTGTCACAATAAAGCCAAGGTACTCGACGCTTTTCTTGAAAAACTGTGACTTTTCTCGAGCCACCCTCATGTTTGCGTCATGCAGGCTCTTTAAGACCCATCCTACGTGTTTGACGTGGTCGGCCTCATTTTCTGAAAAGATGATGACATCATCGACGTAGACATAGCAAGTCTTGCCGATTTGTTCTCTGAGAACGTCATCGATGGCCCTCTGAAAGATGCTACCAGCATTTCTTAGACCAAAGGGAAGTCGACAAAATTCGTACTTCCCGCCATTCACCGAAAACGCCGTTTTTTCCCGGTCCCGCTCCGCCAGAGTTATCTGATGGTAACCGGACTTCAGTTCGAGCGTCGTGAAAAACTTGGCTTTACCCAGATTCGCCAATATCATTGTTATGCTTGGCATAGGGTATCTGTCGGCCACCGTTTTAAGATTAAGCTTCCTAAAATCGTTTACAAAACGCTTATTTTTATTGCCATCTTCGTTGGTGCCTTTCTTATCAACCACCCACACAGGATTATTGTAGGGTGATCGAGACTTTCTTATTATGCCGTTTTTGAGCAAGTTTCCTATCTCTGCGGCAACAAAATCATCCACACCTCTTGGGTAGGGGTATAATTTGGAGTATATTGGCTCGTTGTTCGTAGTACGAATTGTGGCTACAACGGCCGTGTTATACGGCAATGACTTGTTAGGGTCAGCAAATGACTTTTCGTTTTTCTCCAACATTTTAAAAAAATCTGCCATTGCGGCAGGCGGTGCATCAACATCAATGATTTTTGTATGATTAACGCCTGTGCACCTATGAAACTGCAACTTTTCAGATGCAGAACCAACTATCAGCTTGCTGTCCTTTAAGCTGAGCACTGCGCCTACCTGCTTAAGCAGGTCAAGGCCAATTATTCCATCGAATGTGGACAAGGTATTTAAGAGGAAAAAATTTGATGATACACCCAACATCGCCAACACGCACTTTTCTGTTATGCTGTTGGAACCGTGTATGGAATGTACGACAAATAATGATTCGACCGGGACTACGCCTTTAAGATATTTTCTAGGCTTGATATAGTTTTTCGCTGCACCCGTGTCGATCAAAAATGTCATGACTATCCCTGCTATTCTTCGCCGGATGAACGGCAGCAGGAATTTTGCCCTAAAAAAGTCGCACTGTCAGCTAAGCAGTTAACGCTGTCGCTTTCATAACCATCTTCACTTTCAGCATCGGCCTCGCCTACCGCTTCATTGGCTGCCTCGTTATAGGCCGCGTCTTGCCCCGAACCCGCGGCAATATTATCTACCCTCTGCCGCCTCTGGTCCGTCATGCGATCAGACGTATTTGAGCGCTTGTTACCCTGGTTCGCATTATGTCTACCCGATCCTTGGGGCTTTTGGAAGCTAGTGGGCTGTCTAAACTTAGACGAAGATGGATCGATCTCCATTGGTTCTGGTGCGCCCCCGTTTCCGGGCTTAGCTTGCACCTTATCTAAATTTGGTTGGCCCTTTTGTTTTTTAAAAAACGGGCTTTTAACCTGACTTGTCTGAGGACCGCTTTTCTGAGGACCATTGCCAACGCTGACGGCATATCAGGAGGGATGTGCTGCAAATAAGATATCGGTCAAGTTACGCCTTAGGCCTGACACAAATACCCTTAGAGCATCGGCCCTGAACTTCTCACACATACCCCTTGTTCGGGCTGCGGCTAAGCCTAAGAGATGTTGGGCCAGCTGTGCCTGTGGGTGGCTGCCAAGAGCAGCACAAACAAGAGCAGCACAAAGAAGAGCGAGGAAGAAGAGATCAACAATGAAGAGACCAGCCGTTGCCAGCGGGCAAACTTTAGAAACAGTTAGAATTATGATTACAGTATTTTGCCTTAAGCTTATTGGAATTTTGTCTGCTTGGTGACAGCGTTAGTTGTTAAGTATATTGAAGTCTGTCAGCGTCAGCCCAAGAAGTCGGATGCACCCTCCGTGCAGGTCGACCTTCTATTTGAAGTTACATAATTATAACCAATAAAACTAAGCATTGTCATTTTTAACTTAAGCCCAAGCTGTTTTGGTTCTGTTAACAAGACCCTCAGCCGCCGCAGTTGGACAGAGCCACTGCAGGCCGCATATTTCTTTTCGGGCAGATTGGGGCTCCGCATGGGCGCAGCTAATATCCAACACCCCTTGCCAGACCCCCCTCGTAGGACATATTTGCCTTATTTGTTAACAAGGTGAGTTTTTTCTCGACCTCGTCATAATACTCCAGGATTGTCAAATTGCCCTGTCTAAGCGTACCCATATCCTGTTCAATGACAAGGATAGGACGTTTGTCACAGTACATAAAGTCGAGCCTTGCGATAATGGCCTCAAAGTTGAGAGGAGTGTTAAAATTTGCGAGCACTGCATCGGCCGCGCTCTTTACCTTGCTCCGAATTATAACAACCGCTTGATAATGTCGAGAGCTCCCCAAATGTCTACTAAAAATTTTGTATCCTGCCTCCAAGACACGTATGTCTTTTGGGTACCATGAAAATCTGGAATGCACTTTACCGCATCTAAGGGTTCATTACACACCTTGTCATCCTGAATCTCTACATCTGTGTAAACTATCACTTCCGGCACCGCCAGGTGTGTGCTCTTTAAGCGCCCCGTAAGATCAGCAATTCGCTTCTCAAAATCAGCTCTCAGATTCGCGTCTCTTATGTTAAAAGCCTCGGCCTGCGCGGTTAAAGCGCTAGTAACAGCGGCTCCCACAATCGCTTGCAATTGATTCGCGTCCATTTCCGAGCTTTGGCAAAGTTTTGGCTGAGACAGAGATACTCGGTTCTCGGAAAGCTGTACATTTCTTAGACCCCCAACTAGGTCTATTAAAACACAATCGTCACTGTCGCTTTGTAAACTTTCGAGTCTGTCTTCCCTATCACTCATGAGTCATTAACCACAAACACACACTGCCAAAAAATGGAAAATATAATCACAAAATAGAAATAAATCACGCTAACGAAAATCGACATGTAACAGAAATGCTCATTTAATTTAGTGTTTATGTCTTTTAATTTATTTTGAGTTTGTAACAACAAGCAATGTGCCACTGGCCAACGATTTTATTTCAATTTTTCGCATGAAGCTTTAGCAAATTCTTTTGTTTTCCAAAATTTTACTTTATCTTTAAACACTGATCTTTAACCTGGTCACCACGTCGCTCACTTACATGGTTTGAGAAAAGCCTTAGCTTAACTTAAATATTCTCTGGGCATTCCCACCCAGACGTCTTTATGTAACTCTCACTCGCTGCCCAAACAACTGGTGCGCTGTTTGGTGACACGCCGCTGCCCGAAGAGCTCCTGCGGCTTCGGTGATCTTTATTTAATTGTCTTTGTTCTAGTTGACGCGTGGCCAACTCACTTTTGTTTTGAGTTTTGTCTGCCAGCTGCTAACAAATAACTAGTATTTTTCCTAGTTTGTTTTCTTTTGGTTACTTTAATAGCGACTGCTAATAAAGATTTTATTCACTAGTGTCACTAGTTTTCACTTAATTGCGGGTACTTTATAGTACGTTGGGCGCCAATTAGTAAATTAGAATTGTGTTCCGATTCCCGACACATAGCACGGACACAAAGCGAGATAGGTCTTTATCATTTATTGACGTTCCGTCGTATTTGAAGTTCAACTTAAATCTAAAGATACAAAATATGAAAACCTAAAGCTAAACCTAAGAACAGCGACTGCGCTGCCGCCTTTACTTATACTTGCCGCAGCCGCGTCCAGAGACATGCACCGTCAGCGACTCGTGCAGGGTATCCTATTACCCAGCGGAAATGTCGCAACAAAGTCACCGGCCTCTTGGACGACGTCGCTGACCGCCTAAAATGCGGCGTCAGCTACATCGGGCGCACATTTATGATATTTGTCGCTCGTTCATTAGACCCTGGGAGTGGCCCGTAAGATCAGCAATTCGCTTCTCAAAATCAGCTCTCAGATTCGCGTCTCTTATGTTAAAAGCCTCGGCCTGCGCGGTTAAAGCGCTAGTAACAGCGGCTCCCACAATCGCTTGCAATTGATTCGCGTCCATTTCCGAGCTTTGGCAAAGTTTTGGCTGAGACAGAGATACTCGGTTCTCGGAAAGCTGTACATTTCTTAGACCCCCAACTAGGTCTATTAAAACACAATCGTCACTGTCGCTTTGTAAACTTTCGAGTCTGTCTTCCCTATCACTCATGAGTCATTAACCACAAACACACACTGCCAAAAAATGGAAAATATAATCACAAAATAGAAATAAATCACGCTAACGAAAATCGACATGTAACAGAAATGCTCATTTAATTTAGTGTTTATGTCTTTTAATTTATTTTGAGTTTGTAACAACAAGCAATGTGCCACTGGCCAACGATTTTATTTCAATTTTTCGCATGAAGCTTTAGCAAATTCTTTTGTTTTCCAAAATTTTACTTTATCTTTAAACACTGATCTTTAACCTGGTCACCACGTCGCTCACTTACATGGTTTGAGAAAAGCCTTAGCTTAACTTAAATATTCTCTGGGCATTCCCACCCAGACGTCTTTATGTAACTCTCACTCGCTGCCCAAACAACTGGTGCGCTGTTTGGTGACACGCCGCTGCCCGAAGAGCTCCTGCGGCTTCGGTGATCTTTATTTAATTGTCTTTGTTCTAGTTGACGCGTGGCCAACTCACTTTTGTTTTGAGTTTTGTCTGCCAGCTGCTAACAAATAACTAGTATTTTTCCTAGTTTGTTTTCTTTTGGTTACTTTAATAGCGACTGCTAATAAAGATTTTATTCACTAGTGTCACTAGTTTTCACTTAATTGCGGGTACTTTATAGTACGTTGGGCGCCAATTAGTAAATTAGAATTGTGTTCCGATTCCCGACACATAGCACGGACACAAAGCGAGATAGGTCTTTATCATTTATTGACGTTCCGTCGTATTTGAAGTTCAACTTAAATCTAAAGATACAAAATATGAAAACCTAAAGCTAAACCTAAGAACAGCGACTGCGCTGCCGCCTTTACTTATACTTGCCGCAGCCGCGTCCAGAGACATGCACCGTCAGCGACTCGTGCAGGGTATCCTATTACCCAGCGGAAATGTCGCAACAAAGTCACCGGCCTCTTGGACGACGTCGCTGACCGCCTAAAATGCGGCGTCAGCTACATCGGGCGCACATTTATGATATTTGTCGCTCGTTCATTAGACCCTGGGAGTGGATTGTTAACTTACACTTTCCTGATCATGTTTTTCGCTGTGTTTATTTTTTGGTTTGGTGGGTGGTTAGAGTTGAATCGAACGTTAAGATTTCATCTTCCCTAGTGATTTCCATGTCAAGATATGCTATTTTATTTTTTTCCTCTGTTTCAACAGTGAATTGTATTCGTCGGTGTTTGTTTAATGTTTCTAAAATTGCATCGATATCTTTGGCCTTTATAATACAGATTATATCGTCAACATATTTCGAAAAGTGTTTAATGTGTATGTCCATTGTCCTGAGTTTTTTAATCGATTCTTCCAATATTTTGTCCAAAACTATGTTTGCTATCGTTGGTGATAATGGGTTTCCCATAGGCATTCCAAATACCTGACAATATATTGTTCCATTGTACGAAAAATAATTGTTTTCAAGTAGGCAGAACTTTAATATCTCCTTAAATTGTTTTCTCGGTATGTTTG
Source organism: Lordiphosa andalusiaca (assembly GCA_035044965.1). Taxonomy (NCBI): domain Eukaryota; kingdom Metazoa; phylum Arthropoda; class Insecta; order Diptera; family Drosophilidae; genus Lordiphosa; species Lordiphosa andalusiaca. The sequence goes on along the minus strand of JAWNNM010001175.1, from coordinate 104,804 downwards.
TGTGGGGGGCTAAGTCTATCCATTATGTTGTTAATCGCTAGTGAAGTCGGTAATAGTGATATCACATCGAATTATACCAATATTTCGTCATTCTCTATTTTTAATTTTTGTAGTTTATCTTTCAACTGTATAAAGTTTAATATGTTGTGGTCTTCCGATACAATGTGTTTTAGTATGTATCCAATGTGTTTTGCTAATTTGTAACAAGGAACGGTTGTCGATGCTGTTATGGGTCTAAGTGGTGTGTTCTCTTTATGGATTTTCGGGAGTCCATATATTCGTGGGGCGTTTCCTCCTGAGCCATATAGTTGGCGTTTTTGTTTGATGTCTATGTGTTTACGTTTAAATAGTTCATTAATCAGTATATTGTTCTTCCTAACGAGTTGTGTTGTTGGATCCTTTCGCACTGCTTTGTAGGTCGTTCTGTGTGCTAACATAGTTTTCATCTTCTTGTCTTAATCTTCTCTGTACATAGCTACTGTTTTGTGTTCTTTGTCTGCTTGTGCAAAAGTTTGTGCAAAAGTATGTAACATCCAGAAGAAAGCATCTCCGTCCCCATAAAGTATATATATTCTTGATCAGCATCAACAGCCGAGTCGATATAGCCATGTCCGTCTGTCCGTCTGTCCGTCTGTCCGTCCGTCCGTCTGTCTGTCCGTATGAACGCACAAATCTCAGAGATGGTAAGAGATAGAGGTTTGACATGTATGGGACATATGCTTTTTATGTCTGCTGGCAGATCAAGTTTATTTTCAATTTTGGCCACGCCCCCTGCCGCCCCCGCAATTCAGAAAAAACGTCATATCTCCTACAGTTTTAAAGATAGGTGGGTAGTTCCTTCTAGATATATTTAGTAATAAGGATAACTTATCGATCAGCCAAAGGAATGGCGAAGATTGGATGATCGGTTTTCGAGCTATGATCAAGAGACTGTTCGCTGCTGCAGCGCAGAAGCAGCGCTGCTTTAAGCTGCTACTGCAGCATCAAAATTTATGCTGAGCGTATAATTCGTTGGTACAGAGTATGCTATATTCGGGCTTGACCGACTGTCTTTCTTGTTAAGAATTTTTCTGTGTCTTCCGCAATTTTTAGTATAAGATCATCTTTTTCACCTGTCCTGTTTTGTTCCTTGTATTTAATAAGTTTCTACAATAGGTTCCTTCTCGTTGTTTCCTTAACTTTCTCCTCTTCTATTGTTTGGATCCCCTGTTCCAGGTCCGCAATCACATGGATTGTTGAAATCGTCTTTTTTGTTACCGGTAGAGCAAATTTTGGTCCTAATGATAAAATCCACTGGGACTGCTCCGGGATTTTTATTTTAAAAATCAAATTGAATTATTATTTTTTGAGTTATAAATTGAAAATCAAAATTAATTAGTTTGATTTTTATAGTAGAACTCATAATGATTACGATCCCTGATTTTTACAACGAATGTGCTCATTTTGAGACCGATGTTATCTGTTTGTTCCCTCTGTGTAGGGAGTGTAGCGCTGTTTCCGCCCATTTCCCTTTCGTGTATTCGTGTTGGTTGTTCTCTTCAGGATCATGCCTTTTCTTATGTGGAGGTCTAGTAGTTTTTCCCTTGTTTCCCCGCTTTGGGTAGGAACACAACACGTGCTGTCCTCCAGGCGACAGGTACCTAACCCCACTCTCCTCCTCTTTGTGTTTGTGAGCTTACACGACGTTTTGAATGCTTTGATGAGATTGACAGTGAGCGTCTCCAACGTTTTCTACACTTAGACTGATTTGCATGATAAAATGTAAGAGAGACTTACCTCTGTCGTTGATGTCCGAGTTGCCCCACACAGTATAGTGTGCTTTGGCATCCGTTCCGATGACGAGGGGTTGCTTCTTGTAGCTTGCCTCCGCCGTCAGTTTTTCGAGTTCAGCCGGTGATGCCGCTCGCTCATGTGCTACGTAGTAGGATGCCATTAGTATTGGCTAGTCACTGCCACCCTCCATGGCCACAACAGTGAGGTCGTCCGAGCTGTAATTAGACATTAGATACGCATATTTTTTTTTACAAGAATGGCAGTCCCTGCTCTACTTACTGCTGTGGGGTAGAAGGTGTTGTAGTTTTGTGATTTTGCAGAAGACCTTGCAAGGTTGTGTCGCCATCCTCGTCTTCCTCCGCAGACTGTACCGTAATGTCAAGCCGAATGTCATACCGAGGTCTTTTTCCACTTCTCCAGCCAATGTGTGCTCATTAGTGTCCTCGGGTGGCGTTTCTTAAGACGTAGGTGCACGCAACCTACTCCCCAAGCCATCGTCCCGAATCTTGGGTAGATCAAATCCTCGGCCTCCTTTTTGACCTGGAGGACCACGTGCTGCTCGTACTTCATCTAAGCTTCCACTAAAAGTCTGTTGCATTACAGGCAATTTGTCTCGAATGTTACGATTGAATATCAATTTCGCCGGTGCCTTTAATGTGGTTGAGTGGAGTGTAGATCGATGAATCAGTAAAAAACAATTATCGATTTTGCCATTCAAGCTATGCATTCATTTGTAGCCATTATGGTGGTGTGTCGACCAATTTGATTTTGTTTACTCGACAGTATTATAGAAACTCTCGACTTGTAAATTGACGACCGTTATTTGCTTGCATTTTTTTGGGAAACCAAAACGAACAAAGATAGTTCTTAGTCGCTTAATACATAGCTTCTGACGTATCAATCTTTTTCATTATTTTTAAACACTATAGCGGCTCTAATAGTCAAAGGGAATAAACATATATTTTATACATTTTGTACAGCTTTTTTTCTATAAAAAATATGTGATATATTTATGTATGTGAAATGTGATATATCTCTGTTAAGGCACAAATAGCCTATTACTAACAACTCACAACAAACACTTTCCGTTGAGCTCGTATAATGTTTTTGTTGTCCTACGACGCGTAGTATGTCGCGACAGCCAGACCAGGTCGATGCAAGGTGATGAGTGTCGTCATAGAATTTATCAGCAAAATTCCACCGAAGACTTGCGAAGTGGAATCGAAGGATACGCTGCAGTTGCACATAAGCCGCAATGTTCCAACAATGACGTGCGAGTTCCGCAAATGTGATAGGCGCTAACCCTTGTTTCGTCTCTTATATATGTGTGTGCAGCGAATAGTCAGAAAATTGTAAAATTGTTCTCTTTGATTTGCAGTTCTTGGTTATGTATGTATATTAATAATACCCGTTTCATGGCCTCACGTCCTGATCAGCGTCTAGCACTGGACAACATTTTTCATTCCTTTAGCTTACTTAGTCTTGGATTTATCCCCCAAGACTAAACCATAATTAGATAAAATTAACATGTAATATCTTTAAGTTTTTCTTGACAATAAAAATGCCGAAAAATAATACCCGTTTCATTAAGATTTAAATCTTATTGAAATCATTGATGATTGCTGTCAAATTTCAAAGGAAAATCAAAGTGATTTGACTTTCTAGACTTAATTCAAATTATTGCAATCGAAATATAATTCAATATGATTGCTCCAAAATATAAGTATGCAAAGTTTTTTTGACTTAAAATTAAAAATAAGCTTGATCTGCGTGCAGACAATACTGGCCTACATTTAAAATTTGGTCGCTCTTCTAGACTCTGAGATATAGGTGTTCATAGGTGGTCAAGTTAAATTTTACCCAAAAATTGTTGAATACGTTGCTCATATTTTGCCGTTTTTCTACAATTTCTACAATTTCACAGATTTTAATTAAACTTGATCTGCGTGCAGACAATATTAGTCAACATTTAAAATTTGGTGGCTCTAATTCTTGTCTCTTTGATATAGGAGTTCAAACAGACAGGCGAACAGACCGACATGGCTATATCGACTCGACTATAACTCTTCGAGTACCGGGTGTAAAAATAGATCGAATTGCTTTAGGAATTGACTTACAGTCCAAAAATTATGCAATTAAAAACAGGGATGCAAACCACTAGAAAATAAGGACTGGTTCGGTTCAGTGGTTCATACAGTTTCTGAACCGTCGGTTCGGTTCATTACATGGTTTTTGGAGCTAGCTGAACCGCGGTTTCGGTTCGGTTCAGTGGTTCACAAAGGCACATTATGGAATATTATGATTGTTGTAGTAATGTGACTCGTCGAACACTTTTGAAATTTAATTCTTATAATCCATTTAAATATTTTTAAAATTCTTAGAAGAATGTCCAATGCTTAATATGTCGGATTGCCAGGAGTCGTCTATAAGTTTCTAGATAAATACTCTCGAAAATTGAGAATGTTTGCTAGAAAAGAAAACGTATGCATCTTAATTATTCTATTTATCATATCCCTTAAGTTAGGCTCAGAACTGAATCATACCTGAATCAGCTCAGAAATGAAAGGGCTGGTCCTGAACTCATGACATAATTTTTATGAATTTTAGCCATGGATTTTACTCTGACATGTCCTACTGCGTCATGACCTTAGTTGATTTTAGGCGTGATTTCAGTCAGAGAACTGAACCGAACCGAACCGTTTTTATTTGTGGTTTTCGGTTCGGTTCAGCAATTCAAAAAGGAAGCCGGTTCGGTTTGCGGTTCGGTTCACCGGCTGGAATAAGCGGTTCGGTTCGGTTCAGAACCGGTTTGCATCCCTGATTAAAAATACTCATTGCCAGCCAGCTAAGGCTTAGTTGGTGAAACCGAAAATGTCGTTTGGTCTATTTTTCGGTAAAGTTTAAGGAATATCATTTGTCCGATCAAAACGAATTTTTGATGTTACTATCCCAATGACCTAGTCCATGTTGGCTGAATTTTGTAAATTTGTATTTTAAACCATTAACAAGTAAGCTAAAAGTGTTGCCGCTTTGTGTTGCTAGTATAAAAGAACCCATAGAATGCGAACCTAGGGTAAAGTTGATAAACTGAGTATGAGGTGCTGCTTTCCCGGTTTTTTTTCCAAAAGTTTGATTTTTCAGCGTTGCATACTTATCTGAACCGCAAACGCTGTTTACTAACATAATGTTGAAATAATCTAATTAATGTTTACGCTCATTTAATTATAATAAAAAACGCTTATAAAACACTAATTTTCCTGAGTAACTTGTATAGCGAAGATGGGCTATGCCGACTTTAACTTTCGTTGGTTTAGGTTGCAAAGACATTTAGTTACAAGCTTGACGAGAAGATTCAAATGTTGAAATATCCGAGTTATGTCCGTCTGTCTGTCCGTATGAACGCACAGATCTCAGAGATGGTAAGAGATAGAGGTTTGACATGTATGGGACATAAGCTTCTTTTGTCTGCAACCGAATCAAGTTTGTTTTTAATTCTAGAGATAGTTTTAAAGATAGATGATTTGTTCCTTCTGGACATTCTTGACGGTCAAGAGTCCATTGAACCCGGAACGTTCAAAAAATTGTGGAACATGGCTGTCAAATCAAACTAGGTCAAGGCTATGGCAGACAGTTGCTTCGGAGAATTACTGGCGCGCAGTCGTAAAGCGGAAAAATTATTTCTCTGAATGTAAAAGTTTTTTTTTTACAAAATAGATGCCGCGCTCGCTGTGAAAATTAAAGTGTTGAAACCAAAGAAGATAACAATCAAACAGAAGCCCTTTGGTAGGCAGGATTGGCCATATTTGCCGGGTGAGGCCGTTCCGGAGTGGTTAGGAGGATAGGATTTTATTAGGATTTCTTTTTTTTATTTATCTCTCTGCATTAGACAACCTCAACCAGAGTCTACTGAGATTAAGACCAGGCCATTTTGTGGGCCTGTTCAATTTTTTTGGATATCCCTACTGCCCAAGCCAGACCCACAATTCGCGCGAGACTGCCAGTTGCGCAACCGTTTTTTTTGGCTGGCAAGCATGCCTTTTGATTGCTTGGCGAAGTAGCGGCAGCCTCCAAGTTTTGCGGCCATTTATTTGGCCAAACAGCGCTGGTGACACTTCCTTTTTGGGTGCCCAGACCAAACTCAGCCATCCAAGAGAGGCCAACACGCTTACATAGAGGCAACAACTTTAGATTTTTTTTTTCTTAAACAAATTTTAATATTAATTTTTTTTGTTAGTCCATTCCTATTTATTTATTTATTTATCCTCAGAAATTTATTTGGTTTTTATTCGTAATTATTTTTTTTGCTTAACAGTTATATGTGCCCTTATCAGCTCAATTGTTACGCTTATAACTCCGGTGATTTTGTCCCATCTGATTGATCTTTTTAGAATAGTTAGATATTGATCCTAGCTTGATGTATACTAAACCACGAGGCTCTAACTTGAAAATTGTGGATCTGACGGTTTTTTAGGTCTAGGATCTGATCGGTTTTTTAGGTGTTAAGAAGGGGACGGGGGGAATTTTCCAAATCTGAAACAAACGTGATCTGCCTATGGCATACATCTACTTTCATGCAAAAATTTGAGATCGACGCGTTCATACAGACGGACAGACAGACGGACGGATGGACGGACAGACGGACGGACAGACGGACAGACGGAGAGGCAGACAGACGGACGGACAGACCGACAGACGGCCGACATTTCTTTTCCGATTCGGCTGTTCATGCTGATCAAGAATATATATGCTTTATGTGGTCGGAAATGTTTCCTTCTCCCTGTTACATACATTCGCACAACTTCATGATCCCCCTTTTCCCATTTTTAATAGGAATAAAATATTAAAAAGAGAAGAGATACGCCTTACCAATTGCTGAATTTTGTCGCCCTGTCTAGTAATTCCATTTTGGAATGATTGAATTTGTCCGGAACAGGGGAATTTGTTATCATATTAAAAATAACTATTTGTATACTATAAGTCGACAAGGCACATGAGGCGTACAACTTTATTAAAAATTGGAAACAGCATATTTATATACCTTTGATTATTACAACAAAGGATATTCTCATTGATATTGTAGCTTTCATTTTCAATTTGGACGAATTTTATAATAAAGTACACGTTCATTATAAAACCCATTCCACACTGGCCGCAGCTTCGAAAAAAACTGTCAAAATCAAAACTGCGAGAATTGTTCATATTGGAAATGCACAACCTGTCACTCAATAGTTGCAGCATTCAAGCTCATCTTTCATTAATGTTTGCAAATGTTTACTAGACTGTCATCGATTTTCAGTAGTTTTTTTTTTTAAACTTTGACAGCAAACGATTGATTTATTGTTGTGCGTGCAAAAGCAGAGAAAAAAACCAGGGACGGTTATAATTTTTTGAATAAAAATTGTTGAATAACAATTATTTCTTGATTTTTATAAAAAAATTATAAAATAATTCTTATTTATGATTTAAAAAAAAAAAAATTACGATATAAGAATTAAATTTCAATTTGTATTTCAATATCATAAAATAACGCTTTAATTCAATTTTTATAATACAAATTAAAAATAAAAATTATTTTCAACTTTTATTAAAAAAATCGGAAAATAAAGATTATTTTTCAATTTTTATTTAAAAATTGAAAATAAAAATTGAATGTAAATAACTTAAGAACCGTGAAGTGTACTACCAAAATCTAAAAACATTCATGATGTGTGAGTCAATACCTCTCATATGATTTTTCATTTGTCCTGATAGGATCAACATTAAGGATTCTGAAGGTATAACATCAGATGAATAAACCATATTGGGAGGCATAATAAGGCCATATTGGGAGTAAATGTCCAATATTATCGAGACCACAGCATCGAAATAAAAACGCTTGGATTAATTGAGCTGCATAAAAAACATACAGGCATCTTCCTCCTATGAACATAGATTACGACTTATTGACCTCCCTTCGCTCAAATCCCGCAAAATTTGCCATGCGGTCATTATTGTGCACAAGCTTTTGGCGGGCGAGCCTTATTAATTTAACAGTACCACTCAGATTAACTCGCCACTATACTCCAGTCTACCTCCCGCCTCGCCCAACGAACTATGCTCATCGTGACCCCCTCCGTAGCCTGTGTCTTGCTTATAATGAGTATTATCACCTGTTTTCTATAGATTACTCTATCTCAAATGTAAAAAACGCCCTAATGTCATACCTTAACTAACGAGAGCGTAAGTTAAAGTCGGCCCTGCCCGACTTCGAAATACCCGTTACTCAAGGCAATTAGTGTTGCGGCTCAGATAGGTAGGTAGGTAGTTCCGGCTGACCCCAGATGGGGTCACACATAGACCTTAGGGTCCTTAATGAGGCCGGGTGATTATTTGGGTACGTTTGTCTTAGAAGTCCAGGAGGATTTTTGTCTTTTTGGCAAATGCCAATAACTGTTTTGAGGGTCTCTTGGCCGCTTCCTCCAAAGAAGAGAACCGTGGGGTGTGCAGAATTTGTAATCTTGTCGTGGCAATTGCTGGGCAGCTGCAAATTAGATGTTCCAGAGTTTCTGCGACTCCAGGTTCCTTACATTTCCTGCATGTGTCCTCTGTTGTTATGCCTAGCTTTATCGCATGAGCGGCTGCTAGGCAGTGTCCCGTAAGTATGCCAATGAGCAGTCTACAGTCTCTTCTCTGGAGCTGTAGCAGATATTGCGTAAGTTTTTTGTCTCTTGTCTTGCACATAATTTTAGAGATTCTGCATCCGCTGGTGTTTTCCCACCTTACCTCCGCTTCTTTCTCTGCTATCTCTTCCATCTTGCTATGAAGCGTCTGTATGGAGATAGGTATGTTTTGTGTGTCTTCTTGGCCGAGTACGACTCCGGCTTTTGCAAGACTGTCTGCCATCTCGTTTCCGTCGATGCCCCGGTGGCTGGGAATCCAGTAAATTTGCACCTTTCTGGAGATGCTGAGGGAATCTAGCGCTTCCCTGCTCGCCAGGACATTTCTGGAGTTGATGGAGTGTCCTTGCATTGCCTTGATTGCCGCTTGGCTGTCCACGTATATATTTATTTGGTTGTTTGGAGCGTAGATTTCCGCCAACTCCGCTGCTTTCCTTATTGCGAAGACTTCCGCCTGGAATATGGTGCAGTGGTTTGGCAGTTTGTATGAGAGCTTTATTTCTGGCTCTGCACAGTATACGGCGGCTCCGACTCCTAGGTCCATCTTTGAGCCGTCTGTAAAGAGGTGTGTTGCTTCTTGGGCCAGTCCTGTACGCCAGTCTTCTGGTCCCAGTAGTGCAAATGTGCATATTGTGTTGACCTTTGGGGTAATGTAGTCCGTGCTACTATTGATCTCTCTGCCAACTATGCTGTGTCCATAGCTTTGTAGCGCCATGGTGCCTGTCGCACATAGACGTTGGGCGGTCTTTTGTGCCAGAAGGCGTGCTTGGATGTCCAGAGGGTTGACACCTAAGATGTGTTCTAGTGCTTTGGTTGGAGTGGACCTCAGCGCCCCCGTAATACAGACCAGTGCCTGTCGCTGGGTCTTCTCCATCAGCTTTAGGTATGTGGTTTTCTCTGTGGCCTGCCACCATACCAGTATGCCGTGTAGCAGTATCGGTCGTATGACTGAAATGAAAAGCCAATGCATCAGACTTGGTGATAGGCCCCAAGTGCTACTCAGCATTTTCTGGGATGCGTATAGTGCGTTGGTCGCCTTCTTCACTCTTTCTTCCACATTCGCCTTCCATGACAGTTTACTGTCGATTACTGCTCCAAGGTATTTGACGTTATTCTTTGGAGTTAGTGTTATTCCATTTATCTTTGGTGGAATCCATGGCGGTACCTTGTATCTCTTGGTAAAGAGAATGAGGTCCGTCTTCTCCGCGTTAATACTAAGTCCGGCTTCTGTGGCCCATTTTAGTATCTCTTTGAGTGTAGAGTCCATGATTGAGCTGAGAGTCGATGGACATTTTCCGATGATAATTGTGCATATGTCGTCTGCATATGCAGTTATCTTGGGTGCTTTCCTGCGAAATTTTGTTAGCAGTTCGTTAACCACAAGGTTCCACAGAAGGGGTGACAGTACTCCGCCTTGAGGCGTGCCGCCGTGTGCCTCCTTCGTCATGGTTGTGGTACCCCACTCGGCTTGTACTCTTCTGCAGCTCAGCAGGTTGTAAATCCACGAGTTCAAAGCCTTATGTATTGATACAGCTCTTAGGCTGCGCATTATCGCCTCCGTGGAGACGTTGTTGAATGCACCAGATATGTCAAGGAATGCTCCCAAGGCATACTCTTTATGGTACAATGCTTTCTCGATGGTGGCTACTAGGGAGTGTAGCGCTGTTTCCACCGATTTCCCTTTCGTGTATGCGTGTTGGTTGTTCTCCAAGGTCAGGTTCATGCCTTCTCTTATGTGGAGATCGAGTAATTTTTCCATTGTTTTAAGCAGGAATGAAGTGAGGCTAATGGGCCTGTAGTCTTTTGGCTGCACGTGACTGCATTTCCCCGCTTTGGGTAGGAATACAACACGTGCTGTCCTCCAGGCCACAGGTACATAGCCCCACCCCAGGCAGGCTTCAAAAATGGACTGTAGCCATGGTACGACTAAACCTTTAGTCGTTTTTAGCATGGCGGGAATTATGCCATCCAGACCGGGGGACTTGTAGCTCGCGAACGAGTCGATCGCCCATCGGATTTTTCCTGGAGTGACTAAGTTGGTTGGGATGTTAGTTTGTTGAGTGTTTAAGTCCTGAAGCGTATCTGGCTCGGTGACTATAGTGCAGCCCGGGAAGTGCGCATCGAGAAGAGCGCATGTAGCTTCCTTGCTGCTTTCTGTCCAGTGACCTTCGTCCGTTTTTAGTTGACTCTGCATAGGTGGCTGCTTTGAAAGCAGCTTCCTGAGTCTGGCTGCCTCCGAGACCTTCTCTATGCTGGAGCAGAAGGTTCTCCATGAGTGTTGCTTTGCCTTCCTTACTTCTTTTTTGAACAAGCGAAGTCTTATCTTGTACTCCTCCCAGATGATCGCTTCATCCGCTTGTTTGGCGAGTTTGAAGCATTCCTGGACGTCCTTCCTCTGCTCTTTCAGTTCTGGGGTCCACCAGGGGGGTCTGGTTCTCCTTTTTGTAACTGTGAGCCTACACGAGGTTTTGTATGCTTCGATGAGATTAACAGTGAGCGTCTTCACGGACTTCTCAATATCTTCCACCGAGCAGATGGGCGTTGACGTCGGCAGTTTTGATTCCACTGTCTTAAGGTACTTCACCCAGTCGGTATTCCGGGGGTTCCTATAGACGTTTCTTTTTTGACAATAGTCGAATTGTATCTTGAACTGGATGTACTTATGGTCGGAGAAGGAGGGTTTATCAAGAACTCTCCATTCTGACGCATGAGTACTATTCCCTAGGGTCATGGTTAAGTCTAGGACGTTGGCTGAGGTTGGTCCCACATATGTGGGTGTGTCTCCAACGTTTTCTACACTTAGACTGGTTTGCATAATAAAATGTAAGAGAGACTCACCTCTGTCGTTGATGTCCGGGCTGCCCCACACAGTGTGATGTGCGTTGGCGTCCGTTCCGATGACGAGGGGTTGCTTCTTGTAGCTTGCCTCCGCCGTCAGTCTTCCGAGTTCAGCTGGTGGTGCCTCTCGCTCATGCGCCATGTAGCAGGACGCCATAAGAATTGGCTCGTCCCTACCACCCTCCAAGGCCACAACAGTGAGATCGTCCGTGCTGTAATTAGTCATTAAATACGCATAGATGCCTTTTCTTACCAGAATAGCAGTCCTTGCTCTACTTACTGGGGTGGGGTAAAAGATGTTGTAGTTTTGTGACTTTAGTCCGGAGACCTTGTTCCCCGCCGCTATCCAAGGTTCCTGAACTAAAGCCACATCTGCGGGCCCTTCCTCTAAGGTTAAAAGGAGCTCCGCCGAGGCGATCTTGCTCTTATGCAAGTTGACCTGAAGGACCTTCAACTGCATGACTGGTGTCCGCATCTCCCGGTCCCGATGGGTCAGCCTGCAAGGTTGTGTCGCCATCCTCGTCTTCTTCAGCAGACTGTTCTGCCCCCGTAATATCGAGGCTGCTGGTTTTTTCGACCATCATGTCGATGCCGAGGTCGTTCTCCACCTCTCCAGCCTCCAGTGTGTGCTCATTAGTGTCCTCGGGGTGGCGTTTCTTGAGACGTAGGTGCACGCTACCTACTCCCCATGCCATCACTCCGAATCTTGGGTAAAGCAGATCCTCGGATTCCTTATTGATCTGGAGGACCATGTGCTGCCCGTTTTTGTCGGGCTTTGCAACATGTAGTACCTTCCAGTCTCCAGTTGGCACATCAGGATTCTGCCACTGTAGGAGTTTCAGCGCCTGCTCCTTTGGTGTGACCCGTGGAAAGAGTACTTTCGCCTTCGGAACGGACGGAATGCAGGTTCTGTCCACAACCTCCAGCTGGGCACTCTCCCACAGGCTTCCCATGTCTGCAACGACGCTTGAGACCCACTTAAGGGTGGGGTCGTCCTTGCATCTTAGGATTTTGACTCCATACAGCCAGCCTGCTCCGTCAAACGCTACAGGTTGCGCTGCTTGGTCTTCCATCCTTTTAAAAATTTCTTCGAACAGCTTCTCCTCTACTTGCTTCCACTGCTCGGGCGTCATCTTGCCGTTAGGGTCGCTTTTGTCGACAATAGCTACGGTGAGATGCCGTTTTGCTACGTCGCTAGCTGATTCCTTGGGCTGACTTGTCTTTTTGGGGAGGAGTTGTGCCTGGTTCTGCGGTCTTTGGCGGGGCTTTTTACTGGCTGGGGCCTCCGCCTTCGCTTGCTCAGTTGAGCGCTGCCGCTTGATGGCCAAGCACTCCTCCATTTTGTTTGCGTATTTGGCGGAGGTGGCTTGCATCGCCGGTTTCTCCGCGAAGTGTTTTCGACCCTCCTTAATCTTTTGCTCGGCCCACGCAAGCTTGTTCCTCTCCTCTAGGGTGAGCTCACCGCTTCCGTTCAGTCTTGCCTTGATTTTGAGAGCCGCTTTATACTGGGCTTTCGCTCGCATGCCCTCCTTTGTTCGTGTGGGTTTTTCCTTATTTTTGGTACTAGACCGAACTGGACTACGAACTGGAGATAGCAGCAGCTTTTCTTCCGCCTTTGTATTGGTTGAGTGCGATTCGCAGTCCGAGTCTGTATCGACTGCAGTACCGCGCCACACTTTGGTCCTTGTCGTATCGGCAGTAGCTGTACAACTGTCCTGGCCTGCTCCAACCACGACAGAGGTGTGACCGCTGGCGACACGAAGTGGGGATCTCTCCCCACCGTGCCCGCCGGTGGTAGCAGTCACGCCTTCCACCGACGTTTGGGCTGATATCCCAGCCCGAGTTGGGTTCTTCGTTTGTTCCATTTGTTGTACCCATGGAGGTTAATTTTGTTCGTGGGAACCACCCCATAGCATTTTATGTCTGCTGCCAGGCACCTCTAACCATGGCTTTGGCTCAGCTCCACCCAACATTGTGCTGTTGTTGTAGTGCTGGCCATCACCTTAGCTGGACACTGCATTTCCTAGGTGTAAGACGAGCAAGAGACACTATGTATTACCCGCTTTAAGCCAAGGTGCATACAGTGTCCATTGCCCAGCCGACACCCTCGTGGAGGGTTCAGTTAGAGGATTTTTGTCGGCCTGCGGCTCAGATAAGTATGCAAAGTTTTTTAACTCTGCCATTTATTATCCGATCATTATGAAAATTTGTGAGATTGTACATATTGGCCACATGCACTACACTGCAAAATCTGAGCTCGATAGCTTACAAATTGTAGGAGATATTCAACATTTTTTATTTGGGGGGCGGGAGGAGGCGTGGCCAAAATTTGAAACAAACTTGATCTGCCTACAGACAATACTAGCTTACATCTAAAATTTGGTTGCTCTAGCTCTTCTAGTCTCCGAGATCTAGGTGTTCATACAGACGGACGGACGGACAGACGGACATGGCTATATCGACTCGGCTATTGATCCTGATAAAGAATATATATACATTATGGTGTCGGAGATTCTTCCTGCTGCCCGTTGCATACATTTGCACGACTTTAGTATACCCTTTTTACTCTTCGAGTTACGGGTATAAAATACAAGTGGAGTGAGGCCTAGCAGAACAGGAGAAAGTAAATGTAAATACATGAACGTACAGAGGTCCACACAATTTTATCTACTTCTAATAGATAGAAGTAGAGATTGCATTCCCATCAATGCAAGCTGTCAGCCAAACTGTGTGGTCCCAAGACTTTCATAACTGAGACTTTCCAGTCTCAGGCTTGTTGTCATTGCTTTCGGACGTGCCTATTGCATTAATCGCGATAATGTATATTTCTATCTTCGATGCTTTGCGTTGCTCTTCATTCTGAGGTCTCGCTTTCCATTTGCCCTGTGTCGAACTCGGAGCAGATGCCATTAAGCAGTTAACAAACTCTCCGAACTTAAATTGGCAATGTGACTATTGTGTTTTGGCAAATTATTCGCATTCTGTTATTGACGATCTTAAAGTTAAAATTCGCAACTTGGAAAATTTATAGAAACTCTTAAAAAATACATTGAGCATTTCCCTCAATTTAAACATTAAGAGTATTCCCAAACCAGCTGAGCGTCCTCTTAAAGAGATTGTCAATGCTGCTCGTACTCCGAAGCCAGCTGCTAATCGGCTTCAGCTGCAGTCTGGCCAGATTATTCACCCTTCCCACGGACAACACTCTTCTTCTCCTGCTGCTTCTTTGACTAGTAAAGCTAGGTACTGAGACCGCCAAACTGTTTGAGCGCACGAAAAGTCATTTATTGCGCGAGTGGATCCTAAAATCCAAATAGAGTGCTGAGATAGGCGAAAAATGCCAAAACCGCCAAAAATTCATCATTTGGTATTGTTTGAAGGTACGGTCACACCTTCTCCAGCTGTTATTTGTGTACAAAACAAATTTAAGTGAATTTGAAAACTAAAAAATCTGCCCGTTCTTATTATAATTAATTCCCTAACACTAAAAATGGATATTTATGTATATTATAATATCCAAAATTATCCCAAGACATTTTTATTCTCATTGGCCTGGGCAAGAAACAACTTTGTTGCAGGTCTTTCTGCACTGCAGGCTGCTACTGGAGTATTATTGAGCAAACTTTGCAAAACGCGCAACAAGGGCGGCACAGTGGACCACATGCAATTGCTCAAAAAACTGGCCGACCACACATGTTAGTTTCGTTGACTCTCTTGGCTACTCCACTCTGCGGTGTTTCTCTCCTTTTTCCTGCCAAAAATGATAAATTAGAATCAGTTGGTTTGGTCAATAAGTATGCGAACTTTCAAATGAGATATTTTTTCTTTTTCATGGATGCGCTCAATCCGTTTCTTACGCTTACACTTCTTGTCAGAAATTACCCTTTTTTTGCTTGTATCTGTACACAACGTAAGTCGGCTACCGAAAAACTTTTTGCTTTTAAGAGAAAGCTCAAAGTCAACCTGCTGCAGGCACTGACCCCTCCGATGGATTTCTCTTACCGTCCGCTGCTGCTGCCACATCTTCTTGCTCGGAGGCTGATAACTCTGTAACAGTTAGAAGAAAGGCGAAAAGATGCGCGTCAATAACAACAACTGCTGTTCAAACGTGACGCTATTGTCACATCTTTAAAATTTATCAACTTTAAGCTTGGAGTTCCTGAGCCGCTTTCTCTTCGGTCTTCAGCAAAGAGTTTTGGCCGCTGTCTGTTAAGGTGGCCCGGTTTCTCTACAGACCACGACCAGAAGCTATAGTTACGGCCGTAAACTTGCTAGCTGACGTGCAACAACGGACTTCCATACCAGTTCCAGCTACAACATCGCCAATTTAAAAACAGCTTTTGATTGGGGCCTATGGCGTCATACTTCGTAGCAGCCCGCATCGTCATGTGTTGTTATCTAATGCTTGTTGTTTAAGCAACGCCTTCTTTTCTTCCCACCGCTCTGCGCTCTTGCCTTCATCGCAACAACCAAAACTGTTGTCGCCTGTGTTGCTTCCCGCCCTATGCGATCTTGGGCACTTGGGTCAGGATATCTACATATCTGCCTATTACATACCACCCAAAAGTGGCTATGACTTTTATAAAGCTCATTTGTTGAACATACAGCCATGCTCCCATTTTCGCTTTCGCAAAAACTTTGCGATTTGATCACCAAATCGTAAAAGTTGGTGCTCCGACATTGGGAAATCGCAAAGTTTTGCCGTTTTAAAACCGGCGACATCTGAGTCCCTGAAATGAAAAGTAAATGCAAAATATAGGTTGATGCACAAACAGACAGTCCACGGAAATATTTTTATTCAGTTCTCTAAGCTTTTTAGATTTGTCTTACGGACTCTCCCACTCAATTCGCACTAAGGCAATATTTTAATCAATTATTTAATAGAGACACACACAATTGAGCGAGATGGAAAACTGCTCACAATAACAACAATTTGCGATTTGGCCATGGTATATATCGATATATGACTATCGATAGCATAAAGCATTGCTAGAGTTGCCGAAGTATATAGGGGAATGTGAAAACACACGAAACAGCCCTTAAACTTCACATAAAACTTAAATGAATTTTAGTTTGGTGTTAATTGTGATTTTAAACAATTTAAGTAAATAACAAAACCGAAGTACAAGCCAATTTTTGAATATTAAAAGTATTATCGGCATGGCGGCAAAATGTTGACTACAAGCGTTGGCAACTCTGTCAGCTGTTTTCATTGTTAGTTTATTGTTGAAAAAAGCCAAGCATGTAAGTATTTCGCTATAATTTCCATTTGCTTGTCATATTTTATACATTTTAAATATAATTATTTTATTAATTGTAGGGGCAAGCATAAGAATGCGAATTAGGATAAAATCTTGATGAAGTTCATGAGAGAAAACCCTGACTTGGCCAGGGAGTTTGCCAAGGCCGATCGGGTTGCCATTGATGCCAAATGGTCAAACTTGGCAGCTGACTTAAATGCAGCAGGACCTCCAAATAAAGACATGGCAGGTTGGAAAAAGGTATGAACCCATAAACATATTTTCACAAGGCTAGTGACACTTTACTGTTCATTTAAAAGGTACGGTCCGACTGGAAAATTATTGTGCGCAAAAAATTGTCCCGCAACAAGCAGGAGGTAAAAAGTACAGGTGGTGGCCCTTTCTCTCAAGTTGTGATCCAACCGATAGAGGAGGAGATTGCAAGGTTGTGTGGACTGTGTACAATGGTGGAAGGAACAGGCGCATTGGTATTTGGTGCACCATCTTGCAATGATTCTCCACACATCAAGAAAGAGGAAGCAGCTGACACCAAAATAGAGTTGGTCGTTGTTGATAAAAGGCAATTGGACCTCACCGAGGATATGTTGCCCATGTCTGAAAATGGACAATTACATTTGGGTTCAGATGATGTTGTTGTTATAGAATGCACACAGGTCTTACCGCTCATCTGACAAGTGTAGTACCGACATATTTTTCCGTAAATGATTTCTGCGCCTTATCTGAAAGATTTTACGACGTCGTTTTTCCTCAAAGCAGGCAATTGCAAATAAAAAAGGCATTTTACAGTCGCTTTAAGGTTTTGCAAACCAACTTAACAAATCTGTATTGTTTAGCTCATCAGCTGTAGCTCTGCAGCTTATCAGCTGTTTTTGTTATGTGAAAACAACAAAACAAGTTGGGAATGGAACATTATCGATGACAAAAACTGGCGAATTTCGGAGCGCTCTAAATTGAAATCGTACGAATTTACTGAAATCGTAATTCGCAAAAATACGTGAAAACCGGAGCATGGCCGTATATGTATAAATGTCGTTCCATTTCATTCAACACGATGTAAGCGTCAACGTTTTGCAGCACACATACATAGAAACCTATTTTCTCATTCCCTTTTATTCTAACGGAACCTAATTCTCAGTACTGTACAGTTGCTTCGCTGGCATCTTTTTCGCGAGTATGTACGTACCAACGCAGCCACAGCTCATCGCGTCTGACCGCCAATTATTTGTTTGCCGCAAGAAGTTAGTAAAGTTACACAAAATACAGTCCACTAACAGTTTAATTTATTTACAAACACAGGCAGAAGGAACTATCTCTGATATCATAAAGTATCTATATCAAGGACCGTAAATAATGATTATTTGTAGATTTTTCCTCCTCAAAAATTATCAACTTGAAGTACCCGCATGAAAAAACGTATCATAATAGAATACGGTTGTATTTCGCTATTCTATTCATTTCCAAAATGATTTGTATTTCTTGATTTTTATTTTATTGCTCAATCAATAATTAATTTTTTTTGAGTAAAATGAATAAAAATCTAAATTAATCATTGATTTTAAAAAATCCGGAATTTTATTTGAATTTTCAAACTTGGCATTGGGTTCTACTGGTTCGACTTAATTCACTTACTGGGGAAATACATCAATCGTGCCTCAATTTAAACACTTGTAGTAATATTTATAATAATTATTTCTAAGTTTTATTTTTAAAATCAAATTTAATTATTATTTTTTTAGTTTTAAAATGAAAATTAAAAATTATCATTTAAGTTTGATTTTTATAATAGAACTCATAATGATTACGGTCCCTGATCTATATTCTTCATTAGCATCAACAGCCGAGTCGATATAGCCATGTCCGTCTGTCCGTCCGACTATATGAGTTCAAAGTTTGTTTCAAATTTTGACCACGCCCCCTCCCGCCCACGCAATGAAAAATGTTGAATATCTCATACAATTTGTAAGCTATCGGGCTTAGATTTTGCAGTATAGTGCATGTGGCCAATATGAACAATCTCACAAATTTTCATAAAGATCGGATAAGAAATGGCAGAGTTACAAAAACGTTGCATACTTATCTGAGACGTATGAGGTTATTAAACACCAATTTCCTTGAGTAACGGGTTTTTCGAAGTCGGGCAGGTCCAACGTTAACTTACGCTCTCGTTTTAAAGTTAAATTGTTACTGTTAGTCTTAAGTTTATCTATTTTAGTAGCCAGTTAAGATTATTCGTTCGCGAAATACACCAAAAAAATAAATAAACACTGTTGTCTTCATTCGACTGTTCCAATAAAAATAGTTGTGAACTTTTTCAGCTAAGCAAACATGCTTGTAGCCAAAATTAACGTGCTTTAATTTCCTAATTCTTGCTCCATTTTATTGAAAAGAGTTTAGAAACTTTTCTATCTACTTTGTCTTGTTTATTTTTTATTCAAACAGAGCTGTCCGCTATTTTTGAAGCTGGGAGTTTGGTGTGAACGCATATTATGCTGCGACCAGTGTGAAAATTTCTAACATTTTTTCTGAACCCTATTCGTAAAGACTTAACAAATTACTTAAAACATTCACAGTTCCTCTTTATTATGTTTACAAACAAGATTTTCAACTTATGAGCTCATATTGTCCACAATGTTAGTTTAATGATTGCTTACATGATATATTTAATCAATGCGTCGAACTTATTTTCGGCCTTCGCTGCCTTCATTACCGCCGCCGCCACCACTACTGAATGGAAAAAATATACGACGCTTGCGTTTTTTTGCTGCAAGCACTGTGCTATACGCGACTTCTTTCTTATTGCTTGTATCAATACTGACAAAGATGCCATGCACTTTATCCTTGTCAATGGTACCGTTATCTGACAACAAAGCGGTCTCACCGGTGTCGGCATCGGTGGTGACACCTTCGGTGTTCTGGAACAAGGAACAAGTGGCAGCTATCCGCTCATGAGAGGACCACCGAGCTGGCGACTGATGCTTATTGGTTCCTTTGCACTTTGTCAGTTGGTATGACTCTGCATTAGATGGCGCCGACTGCACAGATGAGGATGTTGATGATGTCGACTGTTGGCTGGTTGTGCTTAGTTGCTTTTTGATCTTGTTTTTATTAGAACAATTGTCGCAATAATCAGGTGTTTTTGTTGACAGTACACACATATGCAAATCAGTTCTGGATCTATTTCTGGATTCTGTCGATGATAGACAATTTGTAAGAATTGCTGAATCAGCTAGTTTCGATTTGCCAGAGTTTGGCTCTGCACTGCTGTCACTTGTTGCTGTCGAATGCGGTCTCGAAATATTAGTGTAGATTTCCATGGGCACCAAGTCCGTGCTTTGTGATCGAAGCATTTGACTACGAATACAAATGAAATAAGGCAATACATAACAAAAATTCAAATGAATAGTGTTAAAGCGTGATTCAGTGGCATGGATATAAAAAATTTCGATTATGAAAAATAGTTAACTAGATTACACAGTGTTACAGCAAAAATATACTCTCTAAATGACCTACCCCACGCTATAGATCAGGTTAAGTATATCATTCACTCATACTTGGACTTTTCTAACACCCCCAAAATCTGAAGATATTGCCCGAAAAAATTTGATATTTGCTGCTAATTACAATTGGACTCGCTTAATTCATTTTTTTGGGAAACATTATTCGGAAAATCTTGGTCCAGAAGTATATATACTTTCGTTTTTATTATATAAAAAGAATTATTTAAGCCTACCGCCAAACAGAACATGGCTTAATTTAAGGGGCTGATACGTTGAACCACTGCACTATGGTCCAGACGACCACTTTGGTTGGCCCAAACCTCATTTTTAAAAGTTAAAAAAAAATTTACTTTTGATCGCTCTGCATCAGAAAAAGAGTGACCATCTCTGTTGCGTACCAGAAATTTCCGTAGATGGCGCCACTTTCGCGAAATCAGCTTTTAAACATAGCGGTTGTTGTTAAACAGCACGTGCGTCGAAAAATTGGCAATTTGATTGCAATTAAAAATCATTGTAAAGTGATAAAAAAAACCTATTTCAAACAAAGTTTTGTGATGAATTATAATCAGTAGGGTTTGTTCTAAGTGTTTTGTAACGTGAACTGTTTGTATGAGTTGTGCTGTCTTCGTAATTTTATGTTAAAGTGAGTCGTTCAACATGTGTCGATTTGTGATGAAAACTAATATTTGAAAAGGTATATAAAATGATTCCGGCCTATTCCGGCCCTGAGACTAATTGTGTGTCGTAGATTGAACAATTACCTTTGTAATGCATTTTTTAAGTTTGTCCACTTTTGTCCACATCTCTTGTAATTTGCATTAATAGATCATAACCTCAAATTCAACAATGCGGAGTTGTTTAGCTTGTGGCATTTAGAGAGGAGCAAAGCATCCAAGGAAAATGCTGTGCACAAATTTATGAAAGCGAAGCTTTGTGGCGACATTTCAGATGAAATGAATAAAGCTGTTGAGGATGCTTCAATGTGGTTTTGTTACCGTTTGGCGGAAAAATGGAGGATGTGCAGGTCATATGAAAAGGCGTTTAAACGAAACCATGCGGATTGGTTAAATGCACAAACATGTGTAATCGTTCCAAAAACAGTTCAATCAGTAGGACGCCCTGCATTGGCGTATCCCAAAAAAAGTCGAAGAGCACGAAGAAGGCAAGCTGCAGATCTTGTCGTATCCGAGGGAGGAAACCTTAGTTTATTGCTTCAAGCGGCAAGCATGGCCGCCCGTAAACAACACAAACACGATCTCGCTTATGTTTTGAAACTGTTATCCTTATGCCCAGAAAAAGCTAAATTAATTCGCATGGCAGTACAGAACCCAGTGGAAAAGCCGACACCTATTTCACCAAGCGAAGCGTTAGCCTTGCTCCTTGACAAAGATCTCAGCAAAGCTCAGTAAAATATATTTAAAAAAATGTTTTTTTCAATAAAATGTGCTTCCTTTAGGCGTGCCACGCCCCTATAATAAAAGAAAAATGTAAAAAAAAATTGCTTAATACTTCATTTGTTATTCCCTATAACTAATAGTTGAAATATGCATTATTAATAAATAGGCGGTGCCACACCCATTTTTTTTTGTAAATCAACTTCCTACTGATTATATATATCCAATACAAAAAACCAAATCAAAATATTTTGTTTCGTTCGCGAGATATTAATTTTGGCCAACAAAAGTAGTCGTCAGGACCATAGTGCACTGTAGTGGTTCATGCAACTTAAGGCCGACGCCTAAAAGCATGCTGCTAAAGTTGAGCACAGGTTTACTTTTGGTAGAAACGAAATGAAATTTCCTCTAGACTCTCTGGGCGAAAATATCAGATCCGCTTAGACGTATTACATTTCTATTATTAAAATAAATGAGGCAATGATTCCTAGCAGTATTCATAAATCCCACGAAATCTTAGTAATAGACGAACTATTTTGTTTGAATTTAATACAAATTAATAATATCTTTATCAGATTAAATAAGTTATTCCACTTAGCTTATATTAGTCCCGACGTTAGCTATAGTCTTGTAGTGATAATTAAAGACCATCGAACCACTGTGCAGGGTCAGTATAAGCATAACCACTCAATAGATCATCTTAGCATATACACAAACCAAAGCTTTTGCTAAAAGCTTAATCTAAGCATGCATTTCTAATTAAAATGTATCAGAAAGGAAAATACATGCAAACAATCACAGTTACTTAATGCTTACAATAAGATTAGCCTTAAGAACTCTTCTAACCAGGGACCGTAAATAATGATTATTTGTAGATTTTTCATCCTCAAAAATCGTTAACTTGGAGTACCCGCATGAAAAAACGTATCATAATAGAATACTGTTGTATTTCACTATTCTATTCATTTCCACAATTATTTGTATTTCTTGATTTTTATTTTATTGCTCAATCAATAATGATTATTTTTTCAGTAAAATTAATAAGAATCTAAATTAATCATTAATTTTTAAAAATCCGGAATTTTATTTGAATTTTCAAACTTGGCATTGGGTTCTACTGGTTCGACTTGATTCACTTACTGGGGATATGCATCAATCTTGCCACAATTTCTTAAGCACTTGTGGTAATCGACATTTGCGTAATATTTATAATAATTATTTCGGAATTTTATTTTAAAAATCAAATTTAACTATTATTTTTTGAGATATAAAATGAAAATCAAAAATAATCATTAAAGTTTGATTTTTATAATAGAGCTCATAACGATTACGGTTAGAAGTTCTAACCCATTTAAACATACCTAGCCATAAGCCCCTATGTAAACAAACCATATAAATACTGGGTCTGCGGCCCAAATAAAGACACTTAAAACTAAAACTTCCTCTCGCCTATTACACCATATCTCAAACTATGATTCTCACCATATGCTATTGTAATTAACATTTAAACATTTCTTTCTTCCGTGAATTTTTTTTAAATTTAACAATAATAACTCTTAACTCAATTGTAATTGATATCTCAGCTTTTGAATGGAGTTTAGTCTTATCGCATGACAACATGGATGCCTGCTATGATAATTTTGTATATCTAGCATCAAAAAAAATGTCCCGGTTAGGATCTCGGGGTTGTTCAGATTGCCTTGGTACACTAAAGGATTAACAAAAATTTACATTTTTGCTCAACAAATTCCATAAACGTTGTATGGTAATGCAGGATTCTGGTGATTGGGACAGATATAGACAGCACAAACGGGAGTTTCAATTTCTTAATACATTTCTTTACAATCAATACATTGCAGATGTTGAAAACGGATTTTAATTAAATCCTACATTATTTCTGCGTTTCGTTAATTCGAAAAAGTCAAAATCGTCAGTACCTTTATCTATTACTTTAAATGAATTAGTTGCATCGTTAGACATTGGAATTTCAAATTTGATCGCTGAATTGTTCAGCTCTGCTTCATGAAATAATCCAAATTGTCTGAGTGCAATCCCCCACCTTCTGAACGTTAGCAATTTGTTTATTTCTGAGGATGACATCTTCCAAGCTGTATTGAGTTGTGATGACTCGAATTACCCAGATTCTGGCTTGATTCTTCTTGAAAAAATATATCGGTTTGCTTTGTGATCCTCTCCTAACAATATTTTCGATGTCACTTTCTGCTGGCCGATTTACCGACAGTTGGAAAGTTGCAACTGTAAATTAAACCCTACTTGGTCCAACGGAGCTACTGAGTCTGAATAAAAAGAGCGCTTTCTAGTCCATATGTGCCAACTTCTGGCCTCCCACAGGGGAGTGCGATAGGTCCTTTACTTCCCATTATCATTGTTAATGAAATTTGAGTGAACATTATGATTCAGAGTTCCTGCTATATGCTGATGATCTTAAAATATTTCAATCTATTTTAGTTTTTGATTTAGATATCGCTTAAATTAGACCTTAAATCAGACCGCTGTCGGTTGAAGTGTGAAGACGTGTTTTTGTCGAACTCCGGTTTTATTCGTTGTAAAATCTTACAAATCAGTTGCTAAAACAAAATCTTTCGACCCGCGATAAAAGACTTTTATGGACATTCATAAGCACTCGTGCTTATGTTGGCCAATAATATCTAATAGTTAATATTTAACTAAATTAAATTAATTGAATGACTACGCGTACAAACTCAGCAAATGCAAGTGCAAAGAACAACACTAACAACACCATGAGTTAGAGTCAACTCAATGCCCAAAAGCAACAACAACAAGACGATCGCCGGCTTTCTACACAGCGCAACAACGCTTATTTTGAAATTGTCTCTCCCGAGCCCACCAGCACGGCGACTGTAAGCTCTCATAATACCACCAATGCCCCACCCCCTCTCCTCAGCCCATGATGATGAACTTTTCGGCAAATGCAACAAAAAGTACGGTAACGCTTACTCCAGCACAATCAACCTGTACGAACTCAACAACACCAAGTATGCAGAAACCAGCGTCAACTCAGCACGCGCTCCCACTAACACATACACAAGTGAGCACAACACCCACCACCCGCTCGTATGTGCAGACCGGCATCGATCGGTATGTAAAAATAAACAAACGAAAATTAAGCCCGCAAAACAAAAGAAGCGGTAATACACCAAAATTGAACAAAACAAGCGATAAACCTGCGGACAAAGATCCCCTCACTGGGAATAGGTTCCACATTCTTGCCAAACAGTCTGACGCTGAGACTGAAGAAAAAGCTGCAAGTGCCGCAAAACCAAAGCCTCCGCCAATCTACATTAGGGATACTAGCTGTACGGCCCTAGTAACAAAGCTTGTCTCTCTAATAGGCAATCATAACTTCTATGTGACATCTGTTAGCAAAGGCAACATACGCGAAACAAAGCTCCAAGTTAACACCGATGACGACTATCGCGCTGCCGAAAAATGTTTTAGAGCTGAACATAAAAGCTACTACACCTACCAACTAAAAAGTAGCAAAGGCCTACAAGTTGTAATCAAAGGTATTGAATCAAGTGTCACTGCAACGGAAGTTGCTTATGCTTTGGAAGAAATGGGATTTAAGGTCAAGTCCGTAATAAACTTAATAAGCAGAGACAAAAAACTCCAGCCGCTTTTCAAAGTTGAGCTGAGCCCGGAAGACATAGCTCCTAACAAAAATAAGGTGCACCCCATTTACGAACTACCTTACTTATTGCACCGCAGAGTAACTGTAGAGGAACCGCACAAGCGCACAAATCCAGTGCAATGTACCAATTGCCAAGAATTTGGACACACCAAATCCTACTGCGCTCTGCGATCTGTTTGTGTGGCATGCGGAGAGCTGCACAATACTGCCTCATGCACCGCAAACAAGGAGGATCCATCATTCAAAAAATGCAGTAACTATGGAGGTAACCACACCGCAAACTACAGAGGCTGCCAAGTATACAAAGATCTGAAGAGCAGGACTAAAAAAGGCACGGAATTTGCTCGTTCCAATGGAAACCTTAATATGTATACACCCTCGCAATCGACCCCTGGAGTCTTCTTCACCAAAGCTACGAGATAGTGTTTTGTCCCATCGACTTCTACCCAAGGCGATTCTTTCGCAAGCGTCTTGAAAAAAGGAACAACTTCACACGAAACTTGAACTGAGCCGACTCTGACAACAAAACATGTGGAACAACCATCAAACCAAAGTAGATTAGAAGCCATGTTTCTATCGTTACAACAAACCCTGCAAGATTTTATGGTGTATACGCAAAATGCAATGCAAGAACAGATGAGAATGCAAGGCCTTCTCATTCAACTGCTCGCTTCGTAACAACCCAAATAATAGCTTTGCTAAGAGTATCACTCTGGAATGCAAATGGCATTCCTCGTCACAAAGTGGAGTTATCCTTTCTCCAAGATAATGAAATATACATAATGATTCGACACATTGCACTTGGTCAACGCTTCTTCGCTGCGGGTGACTTTAACTCGAATCATCCCCACTGAGTCTCCAGACTGACTAATCCCAATGGGAAGCAACTCTACAACGTACTCACGCGCGCATACTACATACTGGCCAGCAGATCCAAAGAAAATACCCGATCTTATAGACTTTGCTGAAACAAAAAAAGTTCCACAAAACCTGGTAACTGCAGAAGCCCTTGCAGACTTGTCGTCAGAGAATTGCAGCACCATAGATCGCCTGCTTAAAAAAATCGTCTGAGATTTGAGGAACGAGCACTTCGCAAAGCACTCGAAGCGGAAGAGCAGCTAGCCCATGGCCGTTATTTAGTAACTCTATCGCCTACAAGCACCAAATTTCCCCTATGGAGAACACATGCAAGCATAAAGCCCCCTACAAAGATTGACACGCCTTTAAGGGACCAGAGTGGAAGTGGGCCCGCAGTGACGAAGAGAAGGCAAATATCTTTGCACTTCACCTTAGAAATGTCTTCCAGCCAAATCCACCAACTAATGGCTATGCACTTCCATTGGTTCCCATCGCCGCACAAACTGACTCAATCAAAGTTCATTCACTTGAAACAAAAAATGCTATCGGAGATCTACAACCCAGAAAAGCGCCTGGACATGACCTTATTACGCTTTAAATGATTATGGAACTTCCAAGTCCTGCCATAACATATATCTCAAGACTTTTCAATGCAGTACTGCGATGTGGATACTTCCCAACCCAATGGAAAAAGTCCACAATCATAATGATCCATAAACCAGGAAAGGATAAAACACAAGCATCATCATATAGACTCATTAGTCTGCTACCTTTCTTATCAAATCTTTTTCAGAGGATGTTACTCCGTAAAATTGATTCCCATGCACAAAATATCATTCCTTCACACCAATTTGGGTTCCGAGCTAAACACGGGACTATTGAGCAAGTCAACCGCATAACTTCAGAATTTCGAACTGCGTTTAAAAACCATGAGTACTGCTCTGCCATTTTCCTAGATGTTGCCCAAGCGATTGACCGCGTATGGTTGGGCGGTCTTACATTCAAGATAAAGACAATGCTTCCAACAATTACACACAAAGTCCTAGAAAGTTACGTCAGTAACAGAGTATTTACAGTTCGTCAAAACAGAACACAACAGAAGTTTTCACCATAGGAGCCGGAGATCCGCAGGGCAGCGTTCTTGATCCTTTCCTATACATACTATTCAATGCCGACACACCAACAGACTCTCGACTTACAATATGTACTTTTGCGGATGATACGGCAATATTAAACAGATCACGATGTCCAATTACCGCAACTAGACTTTTGGCAAGCCACCTTACCTACGTGGAAGAGTGGCTGGACAATTTGCGCATTAATATCAACGAGCAAAAGTGTAAACACGTGACGTTCACACTCAACAGAAGCACCTGTCCCCAGCTATCACTAAACGCGACTTTGACCCCGCAATCAAACGATGTTGTATACTTAGGTGTACACCTCGATAAAAGGCTCACATGGCGCAAACACATAGACTCGAAAAAACTCCAGATAAGGCTTCAGGCCAACAACGTTCACTGGCTTATTAACTCCGGTTACCCTTTAAAGCTGGAATACAAAGTCTACTGTACAAGAGCATAATAAAGCTTGTCTGGACCTTTGGCTCGCAGCTGAGGGGAAATGCTTATGCGAGGAGTGTGGACATCCTCCAAAGATCACAGTCGAGAATCCTTAGAACCATCACTGGAGCGCCATGGTACATTCGCAATGATTGTATCCACAACGACCTCAGCATCCCACTAGTTGAAACTGAAATAGAGGAACTTAGGCGCAAATATTTTAAAAAGCTTCTTGCCCACCCAAACCAACTTGCAAAATCTCTCACAAACTACCTCCAATAGGGGATAGTTTTTCAAATAAAGGGTGATTTTTTAAAAGTTATTGAAAAGTTTAAAAAAAAAAACACTTAAAATTCAGAAAAATGCATGAAATCTTTATTTGAATCGATAGTACGGTCCATATAATCTAATGTTGGAAGATTATTTCATGCAAATTTTGACCGTGACTGCGCCTCAAATGGTCCATCCGCTTAGTCCAATTTTGGCATACTCTTTCCAACATTTCGGCTGGTATCTCACGAATAAATGCTTCAATGTTGTCTTCCAATGCGGCAATTGAAGTGGGCTTGTCTGTATAGACATGAGCTTTAACATAGCGCCACAAAAATAGTCTAAAGGCGTTAAATCGCACGATCAAGGCGGCCAATTGACCGGTCCCGAACGTGAAATAAAATGTTCACCGAACTCGCCTCTCAATAAGTCCATTGTTGCACGTGCAATAATTTTTCAAATCTTAATGTAGAAACCAAAGGGTGATTTTTTAGCTATTTTCTTTTTGGCAACACTAGTTTAAACAGCTCACGCACGTTTCGTGTTTTGTTTCACTGTCAAACATCTTCAGTTTAGTCTATAGTTTAACCATGAATCGTCTTACAAACGAAAAACGCTTGCAAAGCCCTCGCTACGTCTTGCAGTTGCTATCGTCGTCGCTCGCATACAATGTGATCTCGTCTAACGGTTCAATTCCGCTATTTTTTGTTTTTGCTTTGCTGCTGTTGTATGCATGCGTTTCAATTTCGTTGCTGCCGCTACCGCTAACCACATCGTCTGCCGGCTTACGCATACACATACATCGCTACATCGCTAGAATTGCATCACAGTCTTTCGTTCTCGTCGGCTCGTCGCTGCTCAACGCACACAAGCAAATCACCGCTGCTCTTCTGAATTTGCATCACTCCCCTTTCATTCTCGTCGCCTTGTCGCTGCTTTAAGCACACAAGCAATCTGCTGCTATTTTGGAATTGCATCTCCCCCCCATTCGTTATCGTCGGCTTGTCGCTGCTTTACGCACACAAGCACTCTGCTGCTGTATATTAGTTCAACAGTTGGTTTTCGCTCGTTGTCGCTGCCACACGCAACTAATTATTTTCGTCGATCGCTGCCACAGTGAAATTGCATTGTTTTATTAAAATCAATATCAAAATCTCGTGTGTTTTGCCGCATTAATTATCGAACTGCCGGCAAACGCCCACACATTCGCACACCCTCCGTTGTCATTGAAGCTGCCCACTTTCTGTTCATTTATTTTGCCCTAGCTTTCTTTGCCGGTTGGACCGCGTGTTTCGCAATTGTTAATCAATCGAATTCCGCATTATTAAGTCGTACAAATCAATCAACATGTCGCCCGAGGAACTCAAACGCCAACGGAGTAATGTGAAAAGGAACATTTCTCGGATCAAATCTCTGGTTGAGATCAAAACCGAATCGGAATCAAGGCTGTCTGTTGATGAACTGCGCTGCCACTTGGGCATTCTGGAGTCATATTTCAAGAAGGCTCTAACAGTTCAAGCAGACATTGAAAACATTGACCCAGCAGACAATGGTCGTGCTGATTTGGAGATCACATACGTGGCAATCAAGTTGTGCATAAAGGAGCAAATTGGAGGAGACTTAAACAGCACAGATATTATATATCGCCGAATTTTCCTACAATGTCAGCAGCCACCATGAGGTCATCCTCACTTCCAAAATTGTCGCTGCCTTCGTTTGATGGAAACTACTCCAATTATAGGAATTTCATAAACTCTTTTGAACAAATTATTGCACGTGAGCCTGGTCTATCAAGTATAGAAAAGTTCAACCATTTGCTGACGTTGGAAACCATCAAAGCATTTCAAGTTATGTTCAGCTCGTTAGAATCAATTGGGAACGCAACTAGTATTGCTCAAGCAATGCTCATCTACATTGTAATTGACAAGTGCGACCAACAGACCCGCATCAAGTGGAACGAATCGTTGGACTACAAAACTCTGTCCAGCTGGTCAACAAGTACGCAGCTTTTAGAATGTCATTGTCAATTTTTGACATCTGGAACCTCATCGCAGCGTAAGCCAATCTTTGTATTCAACAATCAACCAACTCCTCGTTTGCCATTACTTATTTCGCTTGTACAATGTGTTTTAGTTCTGGCCACAAAATCTTAAACTGCCGCCAGTTCAAAACGATGAACAGCAACCAACGTTTCGACAACGTCAAGAAACTTGGACTTTGCCTCAACTGCATAGGGAGCGGTCATGGGCTGGCTCAATGTTCATCAACACATAGATGCCGTCATTGTAATCGGGCTCATCATTCATCGTTGCATCATGATCATCCCCCATCGTCGCAGCCTTCGACTACACAGGCAAGATCGCAATCATCACCAGTTGTTCAACCAACTCAACGTTTCTGGCAACCTGCACCACAACCTCATTCATCTCAAGCTGCTACACACTCTCATATGGAAATTTCAGCAGAGGATCAGATTCTTTTGGCAACAGTTATGGTATTGGTCAAGGATTCCTCAGGATACAAGGATACAAACTTGGTAGAGCGTTGTTGGATTCTTGTTCGCAGGTAAATTTCATAACTGAAATCTTTGCCCAAAAACTTCGCCTTAATCGTGAAAGGCACCATATTGGAATTCGTAGTATTGGAGAATCGCTAATCAATATTAAATCTCGCACAACAACTGACATCAAATCTCGGGTCTCAGGGTATCAATTGACTCTCCAATTTGGAATCACATCGCACATTGCCTATCAGTCAGATGCCGAAATCGACATATCTACTTGGAACTTGCCTGCCAGCACACCTTTGGCAGATACCTTTTTTTGAAATATGCCCACCCTACAGAAAACATTATTTGGTTGGGTCGTTTCGTGCAGATTTCGGCGTCAGCATACTGAGCACTCACCATTGTGCCTAGCCATTGTTGAGGAATCAATTGACAACAACTTACAGCAATTATGGAAAATTGAATCAATTGAACGCTCTTTGAAAGACATACACCCAAATCATCGCCTGTGTGAGGCTCATAACATATCCACGACACACACGGATCCGTCTGGTCGCATTGTTGTCAGATTGCCGTTTGTAGAAGATCGATTTCTCGCTATCGAAAAACGTCTTTCACGCTTGCCTGACATTCGCTCGAACATGCAGGAGTATGAATATCTTGGCCACATGACTCTTGTTCCCAACCCAAACTTAGACGAACCACACTTTTACATCCTACATCACTTTGTGCTCGAACCGAGCAGTCTTTCTACTGTACTCAGAGTCGTTTTCGACGCTTCGTGTCGAACCACATCACAAAAGTCGCTGAACGACATTCTTTTGGTTGGTCCTACCGTCCAAGAGGAATTGTACATGTTACTACTGTATTTTCGAATGTATCGCTTTGTCATTACAGCTGTCGTTAAAAAAAAATGCACAGACAAATCCTCGTACATGAAGAAGAACGAAAGTTCCAGTACATATTTTGGCGATCTTCCCCAGATGCAGATTTAAATCTAATCAACTTAATACTGTTACGTATGGGACCGCCTCAGCTCCATACCTTGCAACACGAAGTTTGAATGACATGGCTGAAAACTGCAAGGACGATTTGCCCATGGGAGCTGCAGCTGTTAAATCTCGCTTTTATGTCGACGATCTACTGTGTGGAGCGGACGATGCTTACACTCTGCTTACTCTAAAAACAGAAATAATTGAAATTCTCGAAACTGGTCATTTTCCATTATGTAAGTGGCACTCAAATCTCCCTGACCTTATGGAAGAAAATTCGAATAAAGAAATCCATATTTCCGAAAACTTTGTGAGCAGTTCACTTGGAGTAATTTGGAATCAACAAGAAGACACATTTAGTTTTTCGTTTTCCCCCAAAGAAGTATTCAACACTGTCACAAAACGTACAATTCTGTCCACTGCGTCATCACATTTTGATCCTATCGGCCTGCTGACCCCACTCGTCATTGTCTCCAAGATAATAATGCAGGAATTATGGCTTTTGAAACTCGATTGGGATGAGTCAATCCCACAAAACCTGACTGACGCTTGGAACAACTGCTTGGAGTCGCTAAATTCACTTTCGCAACTAACTGTGCCTCGTTTTTGTATGCAGCCAAGCACGTGCAACATTCAGCTACACGCATTCTGTGATGCATCGATTCGGGCCTACGGATGCTGTTTTTATGTCCGCACAGAGGACTTTTCTGGGCAAGTTTCGGTTAAGCTGTTTACGTCGAAATCGAGAGTGGCACCAGTGAAGAAACAATCCCTCCCGAAACTGGAACTTTGCGGCACACACTTGCTTGCTCAGCTATACAACAAAATCAAGAACATCTTCGCAAGCCGCACCATCAAGTCATACTTTTGGTCTGACTCTCAACTTGTACTATATTGGCTTCAACAACATTCGGTCACTTTGTCGACCTTCGTGGGAAACAGAGTCTCTGATATCCAGGAATTGACTTGTGGCGGCCACTGGAATCACGTACCAACTCAGCTCAACCCAGCCGATCTATTGTCTCGAGGCTGCAGCGTTGGAGACTTGCAAAATTCGCTCTGAAGCGCATGGGAGGTCGTCGTAAACTGCCTGCAGACATCTTCTGTGATAATGCCACAAACTTTGTTGGAGCAGCGAACCATCTGAGCGATCTAATGGAGTTTATGTTCAAAAAGGAGATCCAAGATAAAACTTTCAAATTTTGTTCCAGCGAATTCATTAACTTTCATTTTATCCCACCCAGGGCACCCCATTTTGGCGGAAACTTGGCAGAGTTGAATCAACAGTCCTTGGGAAGAACGGTCACGTTCGTGTGGTACATCTTCGAACCTCAACTGGAATGTGTTGTCGCCCATACACAACCCTGCGGTTCTGAAAGCCAGTCCAGGCCTAGGTCTTTGACTAGTCCGTATGAGCCACCCCTAGCCCACGGGTAAACCATTTCAATGCAATACTCCTATCCCATTTTATTAGGGCATGTCATTTAAGCGGACGTATTCACCGCCTTGCATCAAGCAAGACTAGTCCATGAGCACACTATAAGGACTAGTCCGTGAGTAGGCTATTAGCACTAATCCATAACAAGACTATAAGGACTGGACCATGTCTAGACTGCGCGAACTAGTCCATACGGGTCAGGCTATACCTAGGCCATAGGGGATTAAATAATAAAGACATTTGTTCACCAAATCTAATTTTAATCATATGAACGAAAAACATCAGTATGCCTCCATGACAAAGATTGAGATACTTATAACTATTCATTTACATAGTGTATGCACATGTGAATAGATTGCCTTCATGGCCAAAATTTAAACTTATTAGTTAATTTACATCAAATAGTTATATAATTAATTACTACAGTTTTTTTTCTGAGAGATCGTTTTTTTTGGAGTGCAATTGCCTTTCTAATGTGCTGGTCTGCCATACCGCCCGGACTGTACTTGTTGTTTTGTGTATGTATGCCAGGATGGAGAGAAATGAAAAATATGCCCATCTCTCTCTGACACACAGTGATGATTGACATCGGACATTGATTTCACGAGCTCCTAAAAAAACGAAGCGTTGCGTCGGCAATTCGTTTTTTTCTGAAAATGGTTCGCCGCCGTTGCATCAACTTTGATGCGCCCATGACTAGTCCGATTGAGATAGGCAGTTTCCAAGCATGTGGGCAAATGTTTTTTATAGAGAATCTCCCGCCGTTGCATCAGCATTGATTGATCCATGACCAGTCAACGTGGGATAGTCAAGTACCAATCCTGACCGAACCGGATACCCGTGCCAATATATTTCTTTGCACCAGCTTACCCTAGCCCTTGACTAGGCCATTTGAAATAGGCAGTGGACTAGTTTGTGTAAGCAAGTAGCCCTTACCAGAACCACAGGGAAGCTGGCTATTCTTCCTGTATATTGAAGGGAACATTTCAAAGGGTTCCCTTTCATACTCTTATCTTTATTGAAATCAGTTAATTTGTCAATTTCATTATAATTTGCTCATGTTTCACTTCAAACTTTGAACTGTAGTAGTTCTACCCTCTTAATGTTAAATTCTGTCCCCATCATTCTACTTGCATTCGCATACTCATATTTGTAAAAACTCACCACATTGTTCTCATTCTTAAGCTAACGCATTTCTACCTAATTATCAATAAATCAGTTCTGCCTTGACATTGAAAGCGAAGACAACATCATTGCGTATCGAAAAGTTCGTCTCATCTTTTGGTAACGTGGTTAATTATTTGAACAGATCTCACTAGCTGCACACCCCCCAGATCCTGAAGTTAAATGCCGATGAGTAAAAAGCTCCTTGTCTCAACAACAACTATGATTAAAACCTTTTCTAAAATTATTTTTATTGAGCCAGCGAATAATTCAACGATATTTTGCCTGAAGAATTTCTCAAGGACAGATATCTGTGTTCCGTTGAAGTTTTATTTGCGACTGTTTTAAATTTATTTTGTCTTAAACGAACGAACAACATAGGTTCCACATCAATGTGAATAATGAGGTGGATATTTATAGCAATGACAATGGGACTAAAGATATATTTGTTAAAATTATAATAAACGGAAATACAATGGGACTTAAAAGATAAATAACTAGGAATCAACCCGAACATTCTCCGCCCATTGAAAAGCCGAAGACTCCTTCAATCGCTTGGTTGAAGTGGGAGGGGAGCTACTGTAACAAACCTTTTAGTCTGCCGGCTTCCGCTCAGGGCAGTCGTGGATCGCCACAAATTTATAAAGATGGAGTCGGTATTGAAATAATAAAGCAGTGGTTATCTCGTTTCTTGCTGGTTTATTGGCCTCAAAATCCTTATTGACAATCTCAGGTAGCTTACGAGACTAGGACGTAGCCTAATGGCTTATGCTGTAATGGCTTCGTCAGAGCCTTAACCCTACTCCGACGAGCTTACCTAGTCTGTCTTCGGACACCGCTGGCACCACGATTCGCTCTGACATGTTGGCAAGTCGCACAACTCGTCGGCTTTCATTTAGGAAACCGCACAGCTTCTTTCTCTTAGCTTTCTAGGTCGCTCTTGGCCTGGGTGGAGCTGGCCTGGTGTCCCGTTGGCAACACGATTCGTCTGGCTCACTGGTCGAATCAAACAGATCCGCCGACCCTTCGTGTACTTTCGCAGAGCTCGTTTATTATGTTTTGTTGAAGCACTCACTCTGCACTCGTCGTGATGCTCATTTGCTCCTGGTGGTATTCCCTCGAGGTAAATCTATTTGCTTCCACTCGCGTTGGTTGTTGCGCACTCGCTTAGAAACGAGCACTGGGGACTGACACTCGGGTTAAAACGACTCGCACTTTGACTCTAACTCTCAAGGAATGTCTCTGTCCCC
This sequence comes from Lordiphosa andalusiaca, assembly GCA_035044965.1. Taxonomy (NCBI): domain Eukaryota; kingdom Metazoa; phylum Arthropoda; class Insecta; order Diptera; family Drosophilidae; genus Lordiphosa; species Lordiphosa andalusiaca. The sequence goes on along the minus strand of JAWNNM010001175.1, from coordinate 69,672 downwards.
AGCTGCGAGTCCCTTTTCATACGGCTTCCCAGACCTGGCTCAGCTGCGGCTCAGTTTTGCCTTGGTCACCCAAGTCCCGCTGTTGCTATGCGCATGGTTATTTTGCATCAGCTTCCTAAATCCCGTTGTTGCCATGCGCTGCCAGCCCAATGAAAATTTCCACTGCAACCACACAAATTCGCGCTCCTGCTGTTTCTTTCCGGCGCTCCCAACCAACGGGAACTGTCTTCGCTCTGGTGCGCTCCGCAACGGTACGCTGTGCTCCGCTCTCCACTTCGCCGCATTCTTAACCCTTGTGAGGCCGACACTCTTTCTCTAACGTATATGTTAACATTCGCTAATTATTATAATTTCACCATTAGTATAAAACATACAATTAACTTAAGATATATAACTAACCGTAAATCGATTGTAATGTAGAATTGTTGCCCGTTTCACAATTCAGTTCCGGACACAAAGCGAGATGTATTTAATTATTTATTGGACGACCGTCTCGAATAAAGTCAAATTAAAATCTAAAAGTACAAAGAGTTGAGTTCTTAAGCTAACCCTAAGATCGCCGGCTGCGCTGCCGCTCTTACGTAAACACGCTGCCGCCGCTGTCCAAGACATGCAGCGTCAGCGGCTCGTGCGGGGTATTGGGTTACCCAGCGGATGTGTTGGTACAAAGTTGCTGGCTTCAAGAGGAGGTCGCTGGCCGACTCAAAAGTGTCGCATCAGCATATTTGGGGCCGGGCAGTGGCGGAATTTACCGTCTGCCCAGTAGGAACAAGGAGTTCGTGGTTAACTACTCCCCCTCTTGAAGACCGACCGTCCTCGGTCGCGTTCAGATTCTTTACCAGTTCCTTGATCTGACGGGAGTCTCGTTGTTTCTTAATATAGTAATAAAGGAACACGAGTCCGCAAATCACTGCGCAGGCTGCTAGTCCGACACCAAACGCCGCTGCGAAGTTCCCTTCAGATGCGGCCTCGTCCTTAACTTCCTTGATGAATCTTAGGTTCTCCTCACTTAGTTGATGGAGGTAAGGGAGGCTCAGCACCGTATTATGGCCGCTAATATTCAGCAGGGGGAATGACGCCACTCCAGGGAACCGATTCCTGATGTTGTCGCGGTTCACGAACTTAGACCCATTTACCACGGCGTAAGAATCGAATGTGATGAGATGGGTGCCAGCCACCTTGAACTCAGCGCCATTATCGTAGCTTATAGTTGCCGGTCGATCATTGATGATTATAATTCCGTCGTCGACCACTGTGATGGGGTCGAGATGGCTAGGCTGGGTTTGGCAGTGAGCCACGCCACCGGAATGTAAACCTTGGGCGCAGGTGTCGATCGACGCCTGCTCTCAAAACGTTGCCGTTGGAGTTAGCCCGCAGTTTGCGACAGATAATACCTGAGTTCCACATTCAGCTACTGTGTTGTCTATGATTAGCAGCGTGGATCCGTTGTGCGCAACCGGGAATAGTGTTACCTTCATTCTATTTCTTGTCAGCAAAATTTCATACAAGTGAGCGGTATCTGTCTGTTCAGCCTTGGATGCTTTGAGTATTTAATTTACAGTGTTAGTTAGTTGGTTGATTTGACTCTGGGTTCTAGAGTTAATAGCAATTTGTCTATTGTTGGACTCTACCAACTGGGCCTCAGTTATTCTCGTGTTTTGTAGGTCGTTAGCGTCCGGGGTGCCCGCGACAACCTTCAAGGCTGTCCCCAAGAAGACTAAGCTCCTTGCCATGCGATGATGCACCTTAAGAGCGGACAACAGGTCTCGTACGTGTTCGGTGTCTATTTCCAGCAGCTTCCGCATGTGGGATTGAGGAAACCTATCCACCAATTTCATTGTCTCGTCCGCCATCCTTGCGTAGTCCGTTAGGTTTGTCGTATGCCTCAGATAGTCGTGTCCGTCCCACACCAGTACGTCCCCGTCAGAGATTGGTATGTAGTCCGACTGTGAGTAGTCCGTGACTCGTGCTGTCGTCGTGGTCAGTAATAGAAGTATCACCCCGAAAAACATAAAGTATAATAACAAAGGAGTATAAGTAAAAATGTAAAGCTTTGCAAGGACTCCTAATTCCTAACGTAGGTTGTCTTTGTGGACCATCCTCCCCTTAATGAGGACCGTTGTCCCCAGGTCCGCTTCTACCCTTTCCTCGTTACATAGGGGCGTGAGTTTGTTACCGAGTCGCCTGTTCGTTTTAACCAAAACCTTCTCGCCAACTTCGAACACTCTATTCTGTCTGTTTTGATTTATCCTAGAGTTCTGAACATCCTGCGCTCTCTCGACTTTGCCACTTATGTCTTGTTGGAGTCGGGGTGCAGCGGCATGCAGCACCTCCGATGGCTTTTTGTTGGTCACTGAGTGCACTGATCTGTTATACTCAACTGTGGCCAGGAATGAGGTCCACTGTGTCTAGAATTCCTCTCTGAAGTTTGAGACACCTCGCGATTTCTGTGAGGGTGCTGTGGAATCGCTACACTTGACCATTAGATGTGCTGTGTAGAGGTGGTGCGTTAGCAATGATCACCCCGAAATTATTAAGCATCAGGGACTTGGTTTCTGACTTGAAAGATGGTTCGTTGTCGCAATATAATTGCTTAGCTTGAGGAAATACATTCAACAGCATTAGCAAGGGTGCTCTTACGTCCTCTATGGTGCGTGAGGCAATAGGTTGGACAAACGCAAATTTCGAAAGTTTGTCAACGCAGGTTAAGAAATGTTTCCGGTCGGTGGAAAAAATGTCAATGTGCAACATTTCTCCCGTGTGCGAAGGAATCGGAGTCGTTCCGAGTTCCTGTTTTTTCGGGTGTCTGTCGTATTTTGCTTTAGAGCAAATTTTACAGTTAAGAACCACCTCGTTCGCAAGTTTAGTGATTTTCGGGAAATAATAGTCCGTCAAAACCTGTTTTATATTTTCTTGCGCGGCTCTATGCGCTCGATTGTGCTCAGTCGTGACGATTTCCCTTCTCTCACCGTTGTCGAATACGTCGGCTACGATTTTCTTGCAATGCCAGAATTTTGTCGTAGGGAAACTTTTTACCAAGTCATGTTGGATACGCGCTAGCGTCGGGAAGTCGCAATGGATTGAATTTACCACGTTTGGATTTATGACAGACCTCACTTCCTCGACAAGGGAGTCATAGCTTGTAAAGCTTATCGCGCGACGCGTTTTTTCGCCAAATAAGATGAAACTTCGTTTTGAGGGAAAACGTGCCTCCTCTAAGACGATCTGGTTCCTAAAACAGTTTACCGGTTTTTCTGTAGTTTCTATGGTGTAAGTCAATGACAACTCACTATGGATTGTCGCTGCGTCTGACTCGGGCTCAACGTTCTCGAGTGCGTTCAATTTTTGCCTTGATGCGGCATCTGCCACATGGTTTTCTTTGCCAAGCTTGTAAAAAATGTTGGCTCCCGTTTCATCAATACGCGCTTTCCAACGCTTAATCTTTGTGTTGGGGTTACCTTCAGAAACCGCGAACGTGAGCGGTTGATGGTCAGTAAAAATGTTTATGTCCTTTACCCCATAGAGGTATTGGCGAAGTTTAGCCAAGGACCACACAATGGCTAGCAACTCGCGCTCGTTGGTAGCGTAGTTTGCCTCTCTGTCTTTTAAAGTCCTAGATATCATCGTTATAGGACGGCCATGCTGTGAGAGGACAGCCCCAATGCCATAAGCCGAGGCGTCCGTGGTCAAATCAAATGGTTTTTTTTTAGTCGGGATACATCAACATCACATCTTCCGATGCCAGGATGTTTCTCAATTTTTCAAACGCGTGCCGCTGTCGCTCGTTTAGATCAATCGGGATCTTTTTTGACCTGTATTTGCTGACTGAACCGTTCTCACCTTTGAGAATGTCAGAAAGAGGCTTTGCTATCGCTGCAAAGTCTTTTATGAAACACCGGTAGTAACTGGCCAACCCCAGAAATGATCTGATCCCGAATAGTGTTGTCGGCTGGACATACTGCTGAATGGCTTTCACCTTTTCAGGGTCGGTCTTTGCGCCGTTGTTTGTCACTATAAACCCCAGGTACTCGACGCTCTTCTTGAAGAATTGCGACTTTTCTTGGGACACCCTCATGTTTGCGTCGTGTAGGTTCTTGAGGACCCACCCAACGTGTTTGACGTGGACGTCCTCAATGGCCCTTTGAAAAATGCTTCCGGCATTTCTGAGGCCAAAGGGAAGTCGACAAAACTCGTACTTCCCCCCCTTCACTGAAAAAGCTGTTTTTTCCCGGTCCCGCTCCGCTAGAGTTATCTGGTGGTAGCCGGATTTCAGGTCGAGTGTAGTGCAAAATTTGGCCTTACCCAAATTTGCCAGAATCATTAATATGTTTGGCACAGGGTATCTGTCGGCCACCGTTTTCAGGTTAAGCTTCCTAAAGTCCATTACGAAACGTTTATTCATGTTGCCATCTTCGTCGGTGCCTTTTTTTTCGACTACCCATACCGGGTTATTGTATGGTGATCGGGATTTTCTTATTATGCCGTTTCGGAGTAAATCTTTTATCTCCGCAGCGACAAAATCATCTACGCCCCTTGGGTAGGGGTATAGCTTTGAGTATACCGACTCGTTGTCTGTAGTACGGATCGTAGCTACGACGGCCGTGTTGTAAGGTAATGACTCGTTTGGGTCAGCGAAAGCCCTTTTGTTACTTTCGAGCATTTTAAAAAAATCTGCATTGCGGCAAGTGGAGCGTCACTGTCAAGCACCCTCGTGTGGTTGACATTGGTACATTTGTGGTACTGCAACGTTTCTGCTGCCGAACCGACTATCAACTTGCTGTCTTTTAAGTTGAGAACTGCGCCAACTTGCTTTAGCAAGTCAAGGCCAATTATTCCATCGAATGTGGATAAGGTATTTAATAAAAAAAAATTTGCCGAGGCACCCAACATCGGCAACACGCATTTTTTGGTTATGCTGTTTGAACCGTGTACGGAGTGGACGACCAATATTGACTCGACCGGGACGACGGCTTTGAGATGCTTATTAGGCTTGATGTAGTTTTTAGACGCGCCCGTGTCGATCAAGAATGTCATAAGGATACCTGCTACTCTTCACCGGACGAATGGCAGCAGGGACTTTGCCCTAATAAACTGACATTGTCTGATAAAAAGTTGACGTTGTCGGTCTCATAGCCGGCCTCAGAGTCCGCCTCGGTTTCGGCCACTGCTTCGTTGGCGGTTTCATTATAATCTGCGTCTTGCCCAGAGCCAGGGGCAATATGGTCTACCCTCTGTCGCCTCTGGTCTGTCATGCGATCTGATGTGTTTGAACGCTTGTAGCCCTGGCCCTGGTTTGCATTGTATTTGCCTGAGCCCTGTGGTTTCTGATAGCTGGTAGGCTGCCTGAACTTGGACGAGGATGGGTCGACCTCCATCGGTTCTGTTGCGCTGCCGTTTCCGGGTTTGGTTTGAGCCCTGTCGGACTGCTGTTGACCTTTTTGTTTTTTGAAAAACTGACTTTTCCCCTGACCTGTTTGAGAGTTGCCCCTTTGGTCTTGGTTGTTGGGCTGAGTGCGGTTTTGAGTCCGGTGTTCGGCCTTGTATAATTTTTCTTCTTGCCCTCTGGCAAAGCTTGTGGCGAAAACGTACCTGTCATGGTTAGCCTCAACCTCTTGCGCCAACGCAAGTGCCGACGGCATTTCGGGAGGGTGAGCCGCAAACAGAACATCTGTCAGGCTGCGTTTTAGTCCTGAAACGAATACTCTTAGGGCATCGGCCTTAAACTTCTCACACATTCCTCTCGCTAGGTCTTTGTCGTACGACATGTTAGCTTTGTTTGTTAACAATGTGAGTTTTTTCTCCACCTCGTCGTAATACTGCAATATTGACAAGCCACCCTGCCTAAGAGTGCCAATTTCCTGTTCAATAATATGGATCGGACGTTTGTCGCAGTATGTGAAATCAAGCCGTGCTATGATGGCCTCGAAGTTCAAAGCTGTGTTAAATGATGCGAGAACTGCATCGGCGGGGCCCCTTATTTTACTCCGAATTATAATGACAGCCTGATGTCGGGAGCTTCCATTATATTTTTCAAAAAATTTGTATGCGGTATGCGGTATGCGTATGTCTCTTGGGAGCCTTGGAACTCTGGAATGCATTTAACTGCGTCCAGAGGTTCGTCACAGTAGATGCCTTCTAAAATTTCCACGTCTTGGAAAACCTTTACCTCTGGTACAGCGAGCTGTGTGTTTCTCAACCGACCCGATAGTTCACTAATTTGTTTCTCGAAGTCATTCCTAAGCTGAGTGTCTTTCAATTTGAAAGCTTCTGCCTGCGCCGTCAAAGCGCTAGTGACCGCTGCTTCCACCATCGCGCGCAACTGATTAGCGTCCATGTGTGTGTCTTGGTGAGATTCTGCTTGGGGAGGTGTCACTTGGTCTGTCGCAACCTGCCAATTCTAAATGCCTCCGATTAAGCTTAATAACACGCTATCGTCACTATCGTACTGTTCTTCTTGGCGTTCTCTATAACTCATGAGTCATCAATAACCAACAAACACTGTTGGAAGGGAATGTAAATGTTAATCAAATGAAATCATGCCATATGCTGACGCAAAATAGGAGACTTATTAAACTTTATTTTCGTGCTAATTTTTACTTTATTGTGAAGAAAATATTTCCTCTTTAAACGCTGACACCACTGATCTTCAATCTTATTTCATAAATCACTCACTTACATGTTTGAATGGCTTGTTTAAATTTCACGTTGGGGCTTCTATTTTCTTGTTCGTCTTTACGCTGCCCAAGCAATCGGTTTGTTGCTTGGTGATACGCCGCTGCCCGAAGAGCTCCCGCGGCTTCGGTGATCTTTGTTTAGTTGTTTTTAGTTGCCGCGTGCGGTCAACTTTCTTTGTGATTGTTGTTGTTCACTTATTCCTCTTTATTTTTATTTTTATACTTTGTTTTGGTTCTTTTTAACTTTCACTTTTCCTTATAGCTGCTGCTAAAAGGACAGTTTAATGGTTTCACTTGGAAACACTCTCGAGTACTTGATAGTACGTTGGGCGCCAGTAACCGTAAATCAATTGTAATGTAGAATTGTTGCCCGTTTCACAATTCAGTTCCGGACACAAAGCGAGATGTAGTTAATTATTTATTGGACGACCGTCTCGAACAAAGTCAAATTAAAATCTAAAAGTACAAAGAGTTCAGTTCTTAAGCTAACCCTAAGATCGCCGGCTGCGCTGCCGCTCTTACGTAAACACGCTGCCGCCGCTGTCCAAGACATGCAGCGTCAGCGGCTCGTGCGGGGTATTGGGTTACCCAGCGGATGTGTTGGTACAAAGCTGGCTTCAAGAGGAGGTCGCTGGCCGACTCAAAAGTGTCGCATCAGCATATTTGGGGCCGGGCAGTGGCGGAATTTACCGCCAGCCCAGTAGGAACAGGGAGTTCGTGGTTAACTTATATACTGAGTCTTAACCCTTGACACCCACTGTAAGACTTCAAATAAAGTCCTCACACTCCTCCCTCACTTTGGTTAACACAAAAAACTCTTAATCGCCATCCTCGTTCGCTTCTCGTTTAAAAAATCCAAATTTCCCTTCCCCACTTGTTTTCCCCTCAAACTGTCTTCCTTACGTATTTTCCGAACAATTCCCCTCTATTTTCCCAAATGTGACTGTTCTACATCCCTAAGCCACCAAATTACCCCATTTTTTCAATTCCCACTATTCTGATCCAAGCTTCATTTGGTACCGTCCCGTCGCCAGCGTCAATATATGCGCACGCCTGGGCCCACCAGTTGCGAAGCGCGGATGCTCCAGTGTTCGACGCCTGCCACGTCGGCTGCTGCCTTGGCTCCGCTGCCGGCCAGGAATATTGCCGCACAAATGTGGCCTTCCACCCTGCATGTTGCGGCTCCGCGGATTGTGGATGCTGCCTGGCCGTTCCCGGCTGCAAGTTTTGGGGCTGCTGTGGCTGCAGCCACTGCCACGGACCCTGCTCGGTGGCTCCCACACCCGATGCCGATCTCGGAGGAGTGGGAATCAACCCCTGAATCGGCTATATTGGTGGCTCCTCCCTAGCCTCCGTCGCCCTCTCCTCGTCCACCACCGTGTCCACAGAGGCTTGAGACGGTGATCCGCACGAGGTAGACCACGTGCACCCACCCATCGACCGCACTGTCGTCGCCACCCTGGATGTTCTGGATCGGATGGGCGATGTCTCCAGGTCCAGAACGTCATCGTGTCGTTTGCGGATCAACATAATGGATTTTGGGTGAGTCGGCGTCCCGTTTCGGCCGCCCAGATAACGGCAGTCGCTTTGCGACGCCGATCTAGTTTTTGATTCCTAGCCGAGCTCGCAGAGCATTCAGCTTCCGCCGCCCTGCTCCCATTTCGCGCGCATCGCCAAGTTTCTCTCTGGCCTGGCGGCTGGGATCGGCTGGCACAGCTTCCTGCTCCGTGACGCCGTTTGCGTCTTCCTTATTGCCATCCATTTTTCTGTGACTTCTTTAATTTGCCTTAATTGACCTCCGCCGCTGCGCATCCGCGGCAGCGACTTTGTCAGCAATTCATTGTACATTGGCCAGGCGGAGCTCAGGACATAACGGCTCTATCGCGGCCTGCTGTCTCGCTCACACCTATACCCGCTTATGCCCCTCGGCTGCCCTAAAGGGGCAAATTTCACAATCGTTTTATGGTGACGCAGGATTCTTCTAATTGGGAGAGATATAAGCAACATAAGCGTGAGTTTGAATTTCTTAATAAATTTCTTTACAATCAGTATATTGCAGATGTTGAAAATGGGCTAAAATTATTCCCAGACTATTGAGGCGCTTATAACAATATTTTCAATGTCACTCTCTACTGGCCGATTTAAAGAGGTTTATTAACCCAAATCAACATGGCTTTATGACAGGTCGCTCGATCACGCCTAATTTAACGGTCTTTAGTAATTACTGCATCAGTTCCTTTGAAAAACGCTGTGAAGTTGATGTTGTTTACACAGATTTTTCCAAGGCATTTGATAAAGTTTGTCATCATGCATTACTTGCAAAGCTTCTTAAGCTGGGATTTCATTCCTCTTAGGCCTTTACTTTTCATTATTTTTGTTAACGTCATTTGTATGAATATTCACTACTCTGAGTTTCTGCTATATGCTGATGATCTTAAAAATGTCCGATCTATTATAAACTTAAATGATAGTCACTTGTTGCAAAATGACCTAGATAGGGTCCTAGCACAACCTCCTTCCACTTAATCTAAACAAATGCTTTACTATTAGATATAGCAAATGCCTCTACAACATTACAACAACTAATTCAATCACCAATCAAATTTTATCGAGCCGGGATGAGGCCATCGATTTAGGAGTAAAATTCGATGCAAAATTTCTCTTCATTGAGCACTTCAATTATATTTTGCCTAAAGCCTATTCCATGTTTGGCTTTGTTAAGCATTCCATTCCAGCCAATTTAAGGACCCTTACCCTAGGTTGAGCCTTTATTTTGCATTTGTGCGTTCGAAGTTAGAGTATGCTTCTTTTATTTGGAACCCTTCTAGTGCAATTCATATAAAGAGGCTCGAAGGGTACAGAAACTGTTTCAGAAATTTGGTCTTCTACCGCTCAATTTTTCTGACCCTCTGTCGCCATATTTTAGTAGGTGTGCCCTGTTGCATCTCTCAACCCAAGAAGATCGGAGAACTATTGCGTCACTTATGTTTTTGAATGACCTTGTTTTAGGTTGTATTGATTGTCCTTTCTTATTAAATAAGATAAGTTTTAGTGTACCAAGTAGGAGTCTAAGATCTTTTCAACCTTTTTCCCACCAAATTTCCCGAACCAACTACTCTCTTAATGAACCTTTGTGTAGAGCTCCCGCTTTAACTTCGACTCCAACAAATCGACAATCAAAATGCTACTAGCGGAATATTTTTCCTCAATTAGGCAATTAATTGTTTGTTTATTTTAAGTTTAGGTTAATATTAGTGTAGCCAGTTACCATTTGGCGAATAAATAAAGGGGTGTAAAGTGAATACCACTTATTGATTTACGCATTTTTCCGGTAAATTAAAATTTCAAGTTTTTAACTAAAACTTTAAATAATATTATTGTTTTTTTTTTGTTAATTTTAGAAATTTTAAATAGTATATTTAAAAAATGTTAAATTATGTATTTAGTATATTTTGTTGCTGTTCTTTTTTTTAGGTTTTTCTTTATTTCCTTTTTTTCATAATATCATTTTCTTTTTACAAAGGACAACTTTATTATTTTTTTTTAAATTCTAATCAATCGTATAGAACGCTTTATTTTGTCTTGTATTCTTTCCATATTTTCCTTCTTTTTTTTTTTTATTTTTACTTGTTTTTAATTTTTTTGTTTGTTTTAGTTTTCTTTGTAATTAGCTTTATTTATTATTCCTCTTCGCTGTTCATTGCCTGCTCCTGATCTGTTTCCTGGTCCGCGTAAAATGGCTTCAGTCCACTTATGAGAGCTGTCCGTACGCGTCGTAATCCTGTTTTTCGCACCTTGCAAATTACAGGGGACGTGAAACCCACGACCTGGAATGGTCCGTCGAATCTGGTTGCAAGTTTTGCGGCAAAGTCTTCTGCAGCATTTGACAGCTTGTGCTCTTTTACCCAAACCTGGTCCCCAATCTTTGGCTTCCATGGCCGCCGCCTTAAATTATCATGGCGGCCCTGGTCTTGGCTTGCGCATTCTAAGTTCCTCCGAACTGATTCCCAAATTTCCGCTTATTTTATCCATTTTTCCTTTGGATCTTGTACAGGCTGTCCAGTTCCTCTCGTGGCTTCGTCGAAAAGAGACTTCGGTAGCCGCGGCCGTCGTTCCTGAATAATAAATGCCGGGCTATACCCGGTAGATTCAGCGACGCTTGAATTTATGGCCAGAGTAAACTCTGGCAATGCTTCATCCTATGACCGCTGATCTCGTCCGGCGAACTGCGCCACCATCGTTTTCACGGTTAGGTTGGCTCGTTCAGTCGGATTCTCCTGCGGAGTATAGGGATCGGTATACAGTTAGTGAATTCCTAATCCTTGTATATCCTGCGTGAATCCCTTGCTTGTAAACTGCGCCTCATTATCGGTGATTAGAACCTTTTGTACTCCGAACCTGGATACAATCCGTTCCCGAAATCCCTTCTGCAGTGTTGTGGCTGTAGCTTTTTTTTAGCGGTACTATCTCCGTAGATTTGGAGAGCCTGTCGATAAACACCAGCAACATGGTATTTCCTTGCCTTGATTTCGGCAAGGGACCCACAAAATCAGCCCAAGGTTCCTCTGGCACTTGGGTAAGCATTTAACCAGCCCCTTGTAACTGGCTGGCCTTGTAGCCCTGACATGTAACACATTTCATAATGTACCCCCTAATGTCCCGATGCATACCCGGCCAGTAATATCGAGTTGTCACACTTCCAATGGTTTTTGTGCTTTCATTATGCCCAGCTGCGGGTGAGTCATGGTTTTCCTCCAATACTCGCACACATAATTTCCATGCCAACACATCATCGTTTCCTGCTCGATGAGGAATATGTCGGAATAAATTTTCCCCCTCAATTAAGTAGTCAGGAAACTGGGCTCTCGATGCTATTAAGCCACTTTAATGCCTTAATTCCCTGACATTGTTTGGTGGCTTTAGCTCTGCTATTGCCACTACCTTGTGGGGATCAGTGCGAATTCCCTGATCCGTCACTAAATGGCCCAAATACTTGAATTCCTTTTTGAAGAACTTGCACTTCTCGTGATTGATTTTTAGATTTGCAGCACGAAGTTGCCTAAATACCTCTTTTCGATTGGCTAAATGCTCATCCAGAGTTCTGCCGATAACGATAATATCGTCTAGGTAAGAAAATGCTTTCGGCATCATTTCGGGCCCAATGACCTTATCAAGTGCCCTTTGAAACGTTGCTGGAGCTGCCGTAAGACCAAATGGCATTACTCGCCATTGAAATAATCCTCTGCCTGGTTCTGTAAACGCCGTTAAGGCTCGACTATCATCCGCCATCGGAATTTGCCAATACCCATTTTCTAAGTCAAGGCTGCTAATGAACCTTAACCTTAACTGGTCTAAAATGTGATTTATTCAAGGCAAGGGGTACGCATTCTTAATTGTTTTCTCATTCATATCCCTAAAATCCATACACAGTCTCCACATTCCCGTTGTTTAGATTTGTTATATTTATGTTTCATTCCCCAAGTTCCGAGTGCTTTAGAAATGTAATTAGATCTAAGCTCTTTATTAAGTGTATGAAGTTTATGTGAATTGCTTAGTTATCTTGACTCGAGCAAATATTAAATACCTGAAGTTGATCGAAGCAAAACGTGTTTTTCTATGCTCCTGTATTTTACGCTTGATCTGTGAATTCTCTGCCTACTGCGCACGCGCCCCCTACAGACGACAATCGAAGCCAGACCCAATCTGCACCCTACCACAATATTTGGTCCTTCGAGCCGGATAAATTAATTGGATCTACCAAGCACCGGTTCAACAACAAAAAGTTAAGTTCAAGTCCATATATATATAGTATGTACATATAGTCTAAGCTAGAAAATTGCCACCCCACTTGTTCCGCCACTGTGGCCTCCTTTTCGTTCTGGGCAATTTTCAGTGTTTAACTATACACATATATATAAATTTCCATCCAATTCATTGTGTACGTATGTATGTAAATATGTAACTCATTCGAAAGAAACCAAATATCATAAGTCATTGCCTAAGGAGAGCGCCATACTTATCGCACACATTCATTCATACATATCCACACCTTCAAGTATTCATAAATACCAGGGTTCGGAATCAAACTCATAATATGCATCTGTTGCTTTGTTCAAACTGATGTGCATATGCAAAAAAACAACAAAATCGCGATCCGCCGACAGTCAGCATGCAACAGGTAGAGAACCTATGCACTAGTACAAAATAACAATAACGCGGACCCACCCTCAAGCAGTATGCCGCGGGCAGCTCGTGGGCTTTTGCCCTCGGCTCGGGCAGTTTGACCACGGCTCCGGGCAACGGGCCACAGTGCGCGGGCAGCGAGCCACAGTGCGCGAGCAGCGAGCCAGCAGCAGCTCGCGGGCTCTGATAATTACACATACTCACATCCATACACATATAAACGTTTTGGCCAACAAATAATTTACATACATACATACGCAGCCAAACAAATATATATGGTGCATATGTTTATGTCTTTGCCGCCAAAATATTTTTCTTCCACAACACGCACACACCTTTCTCCAAGTATTCCGTGTGGCTCCGAGTGGTTGCAATTCGTTAATTTTTACAAATAAAGAATTAAATAAAAGAAGTAAACAAACAATTTATTTCCATTCATATTTATCGATAATATCGATCGACCCACATTGGATTGTGACCCTCTGCACCACAATTTCATTCTGGGTCGAATAGATATTGCCATGTACTCCATTTTCCGTTTTGTTCCAGACAAATAAATAAAACCAATTAAATACAACTACAGAAAAATAATAAGTACACAAATGTTTTAAATTCGAATTCAAAGCAAATATAAAGAAAGTAAAAACTTCTCAATATATCCAGCACATATAAACCATACTCACTTATTCCACATACATCTTGTATTATTTAATTTTTTTATACCCAAATTCACCTTTATCCATACAATTAACATTCTTTCACACACATCTGCACGTAACGATTAGATGGCTACCATACACATTGAATACAGCGTATAAAGCAAGATAAGAATTAAGTTAACATTATAAATACTTCAGGTCAATAAACAAAGAAAAATCTCTATAATATATATATATTAAAAAATTTCGAAATATTCCGACGTTAAATAAATTGTTGTTGTTTGTAACAGCTTCAATTCCATTCGTGCCGTGGAAGGCAAGTGATGTTTTCGAAATTGCTTAAATTAAATTGGGTGTGAAATAATCGAGCTTTAAGCTTCCCATTGCTTAATATTTCCCAATTGGCATTCATTCCTATACAAGTCAAGAACTAAGATCGATCCGCAATTATGAGTTTCCCAAGCGAGAAAAATCAATTAAGAGTGCCAATTGATCGCAATTACAAATGAGGATCCTGTCCTACTCTAACCGAAGGGGGCACTCTAACAGCACCCCTTGGTAGAGTAACCCGCTCAGGCTCGCAGACCACTCAGTCTGCAAGCTAAATGGCGCTGAATAAATTTATTGCCGTCAGCGACGGCCTTAGCCAGTTTGAGGCAAAGATCAATACGCCAGAGGTTGGAGATGTGCCTTTATTCACCCTCAAGGTCTGTCGGGACCAGATCCTGTCGCTGTGGAATAAGGTCGAGGCCGAGTACAAGTTATGTTTCTCTGATTTAACCAACGAGGCTAGCAGTGAATATCTTTCGATCCTTGATGCTAAATACAGCTACTGCTATTCCGTTTACGAATGAACCACATCAGTTATAAGCGATCAAATTGAGCAGGCTTCGACTTTAGTGAGACAAACGACGCAGCCTCCTGCTAATATTCCTGCGTCAAGAGGTTGCAATCTCCCACCTTGTGACACCAAGGTGTTCCATGGGGATTATTTAAAATGGCAAACCTTCCGCGATCTGTTCACTGTATACGTGAACAATCCTAGACTTAGCTCGGTCGAGAAACTATTCCATCTCAACGCTAAGACAAGCGGCGAGCCAGAATCCATTGTCGCCAAATCTCCACTCACCAATGAGGGTATTGCAGCCGCATGGAAAGGTTCGAAAACAAGCGGCTTTTAGATACTAGCCAGCTCCTGTTCAACCTTTCTAAGGTAGGCCACGAATCTGGATCCGCATTGAAAGACCTCCAGAGCACAATCCAAAGCTGCATAATAGGTCTTGAACATTCCAGTATCTCCACTGAGAACTGGGATAGTTTGCTTGTGTTCCTCTGCTCCGCTACACTTCCAAAGCTGACTTTGTCCTTATGGGAACAGTCTTTGTCCAATAAATTGGAGATACCATCCTGGCAAGACATTAACACTTTTCTAAGCGAGCGTTATCGAACCCTAGAGGCGATTGAAGACGCCAAACCATCTTCTAGCACGCAGGCCGCGGCTAGGGCTGCACAAATCAAACCCCAAATAAAAGAGTTAACTCCTTTAAGGCAAACTTAACAGTAAATCCTCGAACATGCGATATCTGCTCAAAGGAAGAGCATCCAGCTAGTTTATGTACTCGCTTCTTTCAAATGCCAGTTGTTGAACGATCCACCTACATCCAAAATAAGAAAGTGTGTTTGAATTGCTTCGCGAGAGTCCATCAATTGCGTAAGCGTCCGAGTGCTCATTGTTGTTTTTCGTGCTGCATAAAAATGACTCCACTTCAGCAGTTGCAACAGCTACAACCTCCAATGCTTTAGAGTCCACTTCTGCATCAAACCTTCAGAATTATTTCGCATCTGGTGCTCAAAGTGTTCTTCTAGGGACCGCAATAGTCCACATTCTGCACAATGGTACCACGTTCAAAGCCAGGGCTTTGATAGATTTGGGATCTGAGGGAACATTTATTTCGTAGCGTCTGTTCAAAACGCTTAAGATTCCATTTCAGAGAGTAGAGGCACGTGTTTCTGGATTGAACCAAGCTGTAGCAGGTCAAGCAGAAACTTTGTCAGTTTAGTTTGGTCTCTCCCCAGCGCCCTCGCATGCAAATTGAAACATCGGCTTATGTCCTGCCACATCTGGTGCATAATTTGCCATCCTGCTCGGTGCTCTCCGAAGCTCTTAAGGATCTTCCAGATATGTGTGATATGCGGCATGTGCGTTCCGAAGAAAATCCTGCAGACTTGGTCAGCCAGGGTATAAGTGCCACTGACTTGGTCCATAATGATATGTGGTGGCACGGACCGGAATGGCTGAGGTCGTCAATTTCCTGCTGGCAGGTTTCAACAAAGCCTCCACCAGAGACTAGTCTTGAGCAGAGAACCATCAAGGTTCATCATGAAGCTACGCAAAACCCCCCTTACATCCTTACCCGATTCTCCGATCTCGGTAGAGCTTTGCGCGTGATAGCCTACGTAGTCAGGTTTATCAGGGCTGTCAAAGACTTCGCCTTTGTGCTACAACGGAACTAGGCGCTGCTGAGCTGGCAGAGGCCTTGGAAGGGTAACTATTTCCACTCAGCGCAGCCAGTATTCAGACGAACATCGCTGCCTCCTCAAGGGCAGTTTCTCGCTTCCTCTAGCTGTATTCTCAATCTAAATCCGTTCATCGACAAGATCGGGGTTATTAGAGCTTGTGGTAGTGTCCAAGCCTCCGCTTCCATGACCTACAATGAACGACATCTAATTCCCAAATCTAACTTCCAAATTAAGAAATGTGGTGAAAGGCGTTATCCATCGGAAGAAGATTCAATCACAGCTGATGGGCAATCTTCCTTCTGAGCGCGTCACGTATTCACGACTCTTTACGTACACCGGGGTTGACTTCGCTGGCCCATTCGAAATTCAAAGTTTTTTGGGCCGAGCATGCCGAATAATAAAAGGCTACGTTTGTGTGCTTTACCACCAAGGCCATCCATTTAGAGGCCACTTCCGACTTATCGACAGATACGTTCCTGGCAGCCTTAGCTCGTTTTATTGCCAGACGAGGTTGTCCCCGACAGATTCATTCTGATAATGGAAAGAACTTCGTCGGGGCATCCAGAGCTTTATCCAAAGACTTCCTCGAGGCTACGAAAGCACAGGTCACATTGGCTTACAGTCACCAGAATCTGACGTGGCGTTTCATCCCTCCTGGTGCCCCACACATGGGAGGGCTTTGGGATGCGGATGTTAAAAGCTTCAAAACTCTCTTCCACAAAGCTATGTGTACGTCCAAATACACACATGAAGAATTCAACACCTTGTTATCCAAAATTGAGGCGTGTTTGAATCCCAGGCCAATTTCTCCGATGTCAGAGGATCCGACAGATTCATTGGCACTAAGCCCAGGCCACTTCCTAATCGGCGGTCCTCTACTTTCAGTCGCCGAGCCAAGAGAGCGCTTCCTCAATCCTTAATCGATGGCAGCGTCTCAAGGCCATGAGCCAGCAGTTTTGTTCACGCTGGAAGGTCGAATATCTTAGAGAGCTCCACAAGCGAAATAAGTGGCGGTTTTCTACAAAGGACCTAGAGGTTAGGGACTTGGTGGTTGTAAAGGAAGAAAATATTCCCTCCCACGATTGGCGAATGGCCCGAGTTCAAATCCGGGTACTGACAGAAGGGTCCGGGTCATAGACCTCTTCACCTCTCGCAGCATCATTAAGAGACCATTAACAAAAGTAGTCCTGCTCCCCAAAGAAATCCTTTCCTCTTACGACCATATAAACTCCACTCAGTAGAGACACATCCACTAGTCCGTAATAAACATCTCAATCTATTTCATATTCATTCATTCCATTCATTCTTTTTTCATCTCATCAGTCATCCATTTCATCCTTTCACAACATGATGCCACGTCCACGCCGAGAAGTAAGCCAAGCCAATGAGCGCAGACGAACTCGAGGTATTGATTCCTACCGATGCCGAGTCTGCCGAGGTATCCACCCACTCAAGCGCTTTGGATGGTTCCTGAGATCTCCAGTCCAAACGCAGCGCACCCAATCTACTCCTCGGGTTCAACCTCCATCATTAGCCACGCTGCTGCAACACAGGAATCCACAAGTCCTTCCTACCGTATCCATTCTGATCGATAATAGATCCATGCGACGCAGTTTCGCGCATTAATGCTTCCTTAGCGAGAGCGTTCCACCTCACAAGCGTATCGATCGGTGCGGAGGAAGCTTGCACAGCCGTGATCGGCTTCCAGACGGTCCCAGATTTTGCTTTGGAAGTGATCTTAAAGGTTGATCCCGACTTTCATCTGCGCACTCCGACTTCACCTATTGATCCACACATCAAAGGAAAATTTGGTCATATCACCCTGGCCGATGGGAATTTTGACCGCCCAGCTACAGTGGCAATCGTGCTTGGAGCTGACGTCTATTCCGACATAGTCCGCACTGGAGTTCTGCAAAGCACTGAGGGTCTTCCAGTACCGCACAACACCGTGTTTGGCTGGACGCTGTCGGGTTCTTGCCGATCCTTGTAGTCCTACTGTCCTAAGTTTCCCCTAATTCCTTGAAGTCGCAATATTTCACCTAGTGCAAGGGGGCGGATTTTTCAGATTTGTTATATTTAAGTTTCATTCCCCAAGTTCCGAGTCCTTTAGATATTTAATTAGATGTAAGCTCTTTATTAAGTGTATGAAGTTTAAATTAATTTCGTCGTTATCTTGACTCGAGTTGTGATCAAGTATTAAATACCTGAAGTTGATCGAAGCAAAACGTGTTTTTCTTTGCTCCTGTATTTTACGCTTGATCTGTGAATTCTCTGCCTACTGCGCACGCGCCCCCTACAGACGACAATCGAAGCCAGCCCCAATCTGCAACCTACCACAACAGTTTGCTCTGCACCCTACGGCAATACCCGTTTTCTTTTTCACCATAACTATTGGAGCACTATGTGAGCTATTTGATGGCTCTATGCATCCTTTTTCCAGCAATTCGTCTATCTGCGCATTTATTTCTGCTTGCATCTTCGGATTTTTTGGGAAATATCTTTATTTTCCCGGTCTATCGCCTTTTACTAATAGTGGATGTTCCTGTTTCTTCGATTTTTTGTTTTCTATATCGCAATTTTCTCTGTTGTTTCCTTCTGCGTTCATATCTTCTACTGCGACTGTTAGCTTTTCCTCTAACCAGCCGTTTCTCCTCCCACGCTGTGGAATTTTTATAGAGTGTCCTTCAAACGACATTTCTATGCCCATTCCTACCAGGAAATCCCATCCTAGTATCAACGCATCTATAATTCCTGGCATTATTAGTAGGGACGTTTTCTTACTGCCCCACCCAAAAGCTATCTCGACCTCAAGCGACTCGCCAATGTCGCTTTTTCTGCCGTCTGCTAATTTCACTTGTTTCCTTTTATAAATAAATTTTCCTGCCTTTCCCAATGCGTGAGCGAACTACTGGCTGATGAAGCACGTCGTAGCTCCCGTGTCTACTGAAGCCTTGACTTTGTGCTCTCCGATTCGCACTGTTGCTGTCAACTGCTCCCCCTCGCCTAGAAATTGACCGATTAACGCTGAGGGGCTGGTTGAGTTGACGCCCGCTCGTCCCTCGCTTGCGGGAGTCGTCGGTCGTCTCCCGAGGCTCTACAGTAGTTAAAACTACGGACTCCTATTTTTCCACACTGTCAGCAAAACAATAAATACTGGTTCCTGCACTCTCTTGCCCAATGCCCTGAGTGCCCACAACGTCGGCAGGCCTGAGTTGGGTTTGGCACAAAAGTGTTTGCACTGTTTATATTTCTCGGTGCCAGTTGTTATTCTGCCTGGCCCCCTTCCATACATTGCCGGCATGCTTCCACACTCCCAGGCGTGAGGTTTGTACCCGTGCCACTATTGTGCCTTCCCACCCTGTCTCAAAATCATCCGCCAGTTTCATCAATGCGTCTTATGCGGAGCCATCATATGGCCGGGCAAACATTCTGATTGCTGGTGTGCTATTATCGTGGATAATATATATCCGTTTTGATACTGTGTACCGTAATGGCCTCATTAACGTTTGCGTCTCCACCATATATATTTTAAAAGGTTCTCCTAATCTCTGTTTCCCTAAATGCACTTCCTGTTCCTGTTTTTGGAAATAGTCAAGTGGCAGAAAATATCCCTGGAAGCTTGTTACGAATGCCTCCCATGTAGACCACTGCCTGTTATTGGCTAAATCCCAATTCAGTGCCATTCCTTTCAAGAGTTCTGGCATTGCTCTGGGAATCATATCCAAATCTAGCCCATATGTTATTGTGGACCATTCTACTCTCTCCAGGAAATCAAATGGCTTTCCTTTCCCGTCAAAACTAAATCCTCATTCGCGCACTTGTTTCGCCACTTTGGAATAATCTCCAATGGCTGCAACAGGTGGTCGCGATGCAGGTAGTGCTGGACTGGCTTTGGATGAAAATTCCGTCAGATCCGCACCTCCAACTGCACCCAAAAACGGTGGTTTGAGGTCCTAATATTTCATCAAAATCCATTTAATGGACCCTCTCTCCAAAAACTTTCTCATTTAATCAACTGTAACCTCCATCTCTATGCCAATCTCTCGTGCATATTTGATGAGTTCCTCCTTTCTGAGGTTATACACTCATGAACGTACCATCTTGTTTGATCCTTAAATTTCACGCTAATTCTCTTTAACCTTCTGTCAATACTTTTCTAATACTAAAACCACTTTGGGCGCCAGTTCTAACAAAAATTTTAGGCTGCCGGCTTCCACTCAGCGCAGTCGTAGATCGCTCCAACAAATTTATAAAGATGGAGTTGGTATTGAAATTTACCAACTCGATTCTTTCCGGTTTATTGGTCTTAAAATCCTAATTGAAACCTTCAGGTAGCTTACAAGACTAGGACTTGGCCTACTGGCTTATGCTATATTGGCTTCGTCAGAACCTTAACCCTACTCCGACGAGCTTACCTAGTCTGACTTCGGACACCGCTGGCACCACGATTTGCTCTGACATGTTGACAAGTCGCACAACTCGTCGCCTTCGTTTAGGAAACCGCACAGCTTCTTTCCCTTAGCTTTCTAGGTCGCTCTTGGCCTGGGTGGAGCTTGCCTGGTGTCCCGTTGGCAACACGATTCGTCTGGCTTACTGGTCGAATCAAACAGATCCGCCGACCCTTCGTGTACTTTCGCAGAGCTCGTTTATTATGTTTTGTGAAAGCACTCACTCTGCACTCGTCGTGATGCTCCTTGGCTCCTGGTGGTGTTCCCTCGAGGATAATCTGCTTGCTTCCGCTCGCGTTGGTTGTTTCGCAATCGCTTAGAAACGAGCACTGGGGACTGACACTTTGGATAAAACGACTCGCACTTTGGTTATAAATCTCAAGGAATGTCGCTGTCCCCAGCTGCGAGTCCCTTTTTATATGGCTTCATAGACCTGGAAGCCCGCTGTTGCCATTCTCATGGTTATTTTGCATCAGCTTCCTAAGTCCCGTTGTTGCCATGCGCGGCCAGCCCAATGGAAATTTCCACTGGAAAGACTTCGAATAAAGTCCTCCCCCCAATGCCGCCGCTTCACTCACCCCTCCCACTATACGACTACTTTCAAATTTAAAACAACAACACCACAAAATATGCAAGTGAAACCCAATTTTACCCCTACTAAATACCTCCGTACCGAAATTAAAGATGTTTCACATTAAAAAATCATGATTTTGCGCCTCAAGGTATGTTGGATTAATATATAATATATTAAATTTTATTTATTTATTACACCTAAAACTAGTCGGACAATCTCAGTGAATGTAGAGTGAGAACTAGTTTTGACACTGTCAATCAATTAGATAATTTTTAACAGAAATAAAGTTGGCATACTTTAAAGCGTAAAAAATCATGATTTTTGCAAGCATAATCGTAGAATACATAGTATAGCTGTCATGAAAAAGTAGCGTCAGAAAAGTAGCCTTAATGAGAGAAACTTGTTTGTTATCAATGGAAATGTCCTTTAAATTAGTTAGAAAAATTTGCAGCAAGGGTATTAAAACTTTGACCGAGCCGGTGTTAACTTTCCACTATTTTTGTTTGATTATTTTTTGCCAATGGCCAATAATTCCCACTTCTTTTGATTATTTCTTATCTGAATCAATTAGGAATCGAGGGAATCTAGAAATAGTCGTAGTTCAATGATAATTTTTTATTTAAATTATTATTATTATTATTTGAAAAAATTGATACACAATTGCAAATTGTGTCCAATTGGAAAGCCATAGCAACGTGGGCATTAGGCTGTTTTTATTTAAATAAAAGTAATCAAATATCTAATAGTTACGATTAGTCATCATTATTTAACAACAATGTTTTAAACCTTTTCTAAAACTTGTTAAATTGAGCCAGCGAATAATTCCATTAATCTTTTGACTGAAGAATTTCTCAAGGACAGACAACTGTGTTCTGTTGAAGTTTCATTTGCGACTGGTTTAAATTTATTTTGTCTTAAACGAACGAACAACATAGGCACCACTTCAATGTGGATTTTAAGAGAGCAAATTCAAACATGCGAAAGTGAATAATGAGGTGGATATTTAAAGCAATGACAGTGGGATTAATGATGTAAATGTTAAAATTAAAATAAACGGAAATTTAATGGGACTTAAAAGATAAATAACTAGGAATCAGCCCGAACATTCTCCGCCCATTGAAAAGCCGAAGACTCTTTCAATCGCTTGGTTGAAGTGCGGCTCGTGGAAGAATGAATTTAAATTCACATCCTGTGCCACTGCTGAATTGACTCAGGTCCGCCTCTGCATGCCGACTCAAGAATCGTTTTTTGAAATTTGTGGTGTTATCACAATAGATCCGTACGGGAATGCCTCGACGACCTATAAAACGGTTTAAGCGAGGAATAAGATAATTAGTAGATAGATCTGATAGAAGTTCCGCATGAACTGATTTTTGTCGCAAAACAAACGAATATGGCGATGTATGTTTTGTATAAGGGTTTACCGGGCATGCGATATGTCGTGCAGAAGGGTCCACACAGGTCAACTCCTACAATCATAAAAGGACGTCCTTCTCGAAATCGATCTGCCGGAAGTGGACCCATCACTTGCAACTCCCTCGCGTTGATCATCCAGACTTGCACTCGCAGAGTTCCAAAGATCACCTTTGATCCTACCTTGCCGCCTCCACCCTGAACAGCTTACGATTGGGTGGAAACCCATTCCGGACCCTTCGGATAAATGAACAAATTCTGACAATTTTCCGATACGATGAACTTCTTTTGATTATCTCCCTGAAAATGTGATCCTCATTTTTGGTAGTTGGGCACTCAAACGAAATTGTCTTTCGCTGCTCCGGACATTCAGGATCGTGATCGCGAGTAGTGCTTAGATTCCGTTGAGGCCACTCCGAATGATCACGTGATAAGAAGTATGGTTCAGTGAACCATATGGATTGAGACATTTCCAGAGCTGGCAGGGTTTTTCTTTCCTGGCACATGATTCCAAATCACTCCAAAGCACACACAAAGCAATTGAATGTTGCTGAGTGCATTTTTAGCCATTGTAACACGATACGGGAATCTGTCCAGAAATCGATTTTGTTAATGTGATCCATAACCTTGGCATGAATTGCACAATAGAACTGCAGCGCACAACTTCAACCCTAGCAGCAAAATTGCCCTTAGCGGTGCAATTTTTGATTTTGCAATTAGCAACGACGCACAGTGGCCAGATTCGCAAATTTGGCGTTGCTAAAATTAATTTTTGATTTTAGCTTAATTTAAGAAAGGGAACTCCAGATAGGCCGAAAAACTTTGGTTTATAGAATTTGGTAAATTCATTTGGTTTTTAAAGTGGTTCAAAGATAAAAAATTTTTAAAACTGCAAAATTTTGTATTTCTTGGTTTCAAATGTCAATTTTGTGAACCTGTAAAATTCAAACGGTAATACTAATTAGAAATTTGATGATTTTTTTAAAAGATGCATTAATTTTTTATGCAAATACATTAAACAACTTTAGTTGTTGGGTTTGTTGTTGGGTTTGGTGACCTTTTGTTAGGATTAAATAGGTTTTTGGTTTTTAGCCGGCTCCAGGTCCAAAAACCTATTTAACAACTTTATTTTTTTAAGTTGAATATTCAACATTCCCCTCTTAAGTGGACATTATCTTTGGTGGAGTTTTAGAACTTTGATGGACCCGGAAACATACATTTCCTCCGATTTCCATTATTTCAATGCGTATGAATTCTATATTAGTCTATTTTTCAATGTATTGTAAAAGTTGCAGCTGCCGAAACTGGCCGGATTAGAAGTTACAGTAATATATGCGTTTTAATATGCTGGTAATTAATATTTGGGAAGAAGAAGAATAAAAAAAACCTTGCAGGTACAGACAGCACGAGAGTGGTATAGTTCCGAGTTATATCTTTATTTAATCCCTTTATTCACAAGCGTTTCACCTTGATCGTGTGCGCGTCAACTCAGAATGCCTCGCCTCGGCGCGGTCTATAGATAAGCTTATGTACATGCTCAACTGTCGATAACAATTGTAGTGGCCGGTTTGACTAGAATTGGTAAATGAAATGTTAGTTACAAATGTGTTTCAAACTACTCGAGTCACCCTCGCACTTGTCTAGCAACATTGCGATAACTGGCCCCAGCAAACATGCCAACAGCCAATGAAAAGAAGATCATACTATTGAACCGCTGCTTCTTAGTTAAAAGCTCTGCTTGAAGCACATGCGTAGGGCATAAGCATTACAATATGGTACAGCCAAGAATCATTCGATTCAGATCTGCAAGTTGGTTCGCACGTATTAATTCGTACTTATATATATTTTGGCTGCTTCCTATAAATTGTCAAACACGTGGACCTTATTCGTATTGTCTTAATTACTAAAGTGAAAGAAACTGTCTAAAAAAGGAGAAAGTGACTAAAAGTGGTTTTGCTAGTGGAGAAAGGTATGTGATTAGTGAGTGAGAAAAGCATATGCTTATTATGTATTAAATTTTCAGCCAGGACCACGTGTCTTCGGCGACAATCCGTCGCATGGCTGCAGCTGTGGTATTTCTTGGCCAGGAACAATTTCTGCCCAGTTTTCTTAGTCTGGTCAGGTCAATCTTCCACGTGATTGCAAGCGAAGCAGATCCCACCCAGCAGAAGCTTCCCTCTGATACATATGTACATAATTCACATCACCACTACCTAAAGAGAAATTTGTCATCGATGGAGCTCAATTAAATTCTTTAAGGGTTTAGGCCACCCGAAATGCGTTAACACGTGCTTGCGTAACTACAGCCAACCTTAATCAAATGCCTCAGCAAGTCACACAAGTGAACCTTTGAAGTGAAGATCTAGTGCAGCAGGAGTAAATTATCATGTGCAGTTAATTACCATCTTTATCTCTTTTCTTTTGCACAAAAATTCAAGTTCAAGTTCATAAGCAGAACAGCAGAACATGATAATGAAGTTCTAATAACATTTAAATTTATTTGTGCACATACCAGATCAGCTGCTAAATGCACAGTGGTTTCGAATTTTTGTGAATACATTGAATTTTGGTTTTCCTATTTTTTTTTTCTAAATTTATCCCTGTCAGTGAACATTCGATCATTCCTCATAATTATCTTTAGGTAAAGTAATGGTCCTATATTCTTGCTGAATTATATGAGTCTGATAGCCAATGGAGTTTAGTACATTATATATATATCTAATTAATTTTATTTAATAGCGCAACCAGATCATCTACGTCATTTTGGGCCCAACGATTACCGCGATGAGCAAATATGCATAAAAAGGTTGTGAGTACTGAAAATAATTAATGGTATATTATGTATTTTGGGTATATATATATATATAATATATTTATATATATATATAGATGATTGTCTCCCTTGTTTGCTACTCTTGATTCTCTCTCTTAATGAATTAATATGAAGATATACAGCCATGCTCCGGCTTTCACGTATTTTTGCGAATTACGATTTCTGCAAATTCGTACGATTTCAATTTAGAGCGCTCCGAAATTAGCCAGTTTTGTTCATCGATAATGTTCCATTCCCAACTTGTTTTGTGTCATTTCACATAACAAAAACAGCTGATGAGCGCCACTACTCATGCTATCGATAGTCATATATCGATATATACCATAACCGAATCACAACTTGTTGTTTTTGTGAGCAGTTTTCCATCTCGCTCAATTTGGGTGTCTCTATTAAATAATTGATTCAAATATTGCCTTAGTGCGAATTGAGTGGGAGAGTCCGTAAGACAAATCTAAAAAGCTTAGAGAACTGAATAAAAATAGTTCCGTGGGCTGTCTGTTTGTGCATCAACCTATATTTTACATTTACTTTTCATTTCACGGACTCAGATGTCGCCGGTTTAAAAACGGCAAAACTTTGCGATTTCCTAATGTTGGAGCACCAACTTTTACGATTTGGTGATCAAATCGCAAAGTTTTTGCGAAAGCGAAAATAGGAGCATGGCTGATATACTTTATTATCAAAGAAGAGCGAAATGTTTCATTTGGTTAAGATCGATTTTGTTGGTAGAATTGTAATATGAATACTCATTGTGAATTAAAATGATTTCTTAAATTGATTCGAAGGTCTGTCTAGTACTAATGCTCAACTCTCACAGAATAATATGAAGGCCTAAGAACCTTTATGAAAGGGAGAACGTAAAAATAGCTAAAACGATTGTCAAGGTCGGGTGGGTAATGAAGAGCGGCATGCAACATCAAAGTTCCTCTAACAGGTATTATCACTCAATCATATCCCTTTCTTGTGTCGTGTCGGCGTCGCTTATGATTTGATTTCAGTTGCTTGCTTGTTTTTATTTTTGTTTTGTTGTTTTCAAACCCGCGCATTATTTTAAATGTGGCAGCGTAACCCGTGCGACTAGGGTAGAAAGAACCCCGACCAATCCGAAGAACTGGACCCGAGCGCAGCAAGAATGCGCACTCTCGAATCTAGTCGTGCAATGAATTAGTCATTTAGCATACAACAGCAGCTAAAACTGGCAGTCCTCCGAGCTGTACACTACATACTACTACAATTCGGTCATCCTGACTTTTAGGATCTCCTGATCCTTAGTGTTCATTTTGATATTACTTTCCCTATTCCTTGTCATACTTCAAGTTGTAACCTTAGAATTACTGTACATCATTTTCATTTCTTTTTCAGTTTCATTTCCTCCTTAATCTGCTATGTCTATCTCTTTTGCGTTCTCATTGAATGAATCTACTTGCTGCTGTTGATCTTTTGACCTTAACCATGGTTTTAAATTGTGCACTGCCCATATAACTTCATATGGCTTCTGCGTAAGTTGAAATCCTTCCACATCCGATATCAAGTATCTATCATTGCCTTCCACTTTCGAAACCATATATGGACCTTTAAACTTTGGTATAAGTTTGTTTGATACTCCACTTGTAGAATCGAAATTTTTCACCAAGACATAGGCTACTTCCCGATACACAGTTGGTCTTTGTCGTTTAGCATCCACATATTTCTTATTATATTCCTGTAACTTCTTCTGTGCCATTTCAGCACTGCCGTGTATTTCCTCTTTTGTCATGTCCGTGTCTCCTTGTTCTTTTTCAACTATGTTTTTTTTTAAACTATCTATCATCTTACCTTTTTGTCTAATCCCGAACAACATAACGCTTGGGTGTTCGTTAATACTCCTATGCACCGTATTTTTCATTGCAAATTCCACTTCAGGTAGTACTGTGTACCATTTCTCATTCTTTTCCACATTAATTAATTTACTAATCATGGGGTCCAGGTCTCTATTGATTCGTTCCACCTGGCCGTTTGCTTGTGGGGAACCCGTAGTAATCTCCACATGACAAATGTTATTTTGTATCACAAAGTTCTCAAATTCATCTGAGGTAAAACACATTCCCCTGTCCGAGATAATCACTGCCGGTCTACTATATGCCCTGAAATAATCTTGTTATGCGTCTATCGCTTCTTTTGACTTTGTTGTTTTTGTAGGGTATGGTCTCACAAACTTTGTACATGCATCCAAAACATCCAAAATATGTCTTTTTACCGACTCCTTGTTGTTTATTGGCCCGTAATGGTCAATGTGCACCACTTGAAAAGGGACAGTACCCTTTGGAATCGTATGAAGAAAGCCGTCCTGCTTGTTGTTCTTAACCGAAAACGCAATACACTTCAGACAGTTTCGTATGTGATCTTCAGTTTTCTTTTTCATATTGGGAACCCAAAACTTTTGCCAATGACCTCCGTTACTTTTTCTGTTCCCAAGTGTCCCATCTCATTATGGTACTTATAAAGTACTTGTCCTTCCATTGATTCTGGAACGTAAAACATTTATTTCTCTCTTCCCTTTCTATATATAACACCGTTTCTCATTTCATACAGACAATGCTCTCTTTCTCTTAGTATTTCTTTTATCTTACAAACCTTCTCGTCTTTATTTTTGCAAATAAGTTGTCCTCAAACGTATTGTCCTCTATTACCATAATCGAATTGCACCTACTTAGGCTAGGTTCTCACCGCCGTGATTTCGTCATCGACATCACGATTTATCGAAAAGATGCGATAAGGTGTTCGCATTGGCAACATTATTGCATTCTTGTGTTCTTGCATCCATTGAACAGATGACTGGGATTTGTTGTCATTGTGAAAAGATAAGTTTGTGTCAATAAAATGGATTGAGATGATGGGTTTATGTAAAGGGCGAAGCCAGTTTTCCAAGAACCCCACCTTCTTGGAGCAGCTTTGTGTTAATGTTTCTTTAATGATACATTTTGGCATTAAATAATTAAATAAATTTAATATTTTATGAAATGAGAAACAATCTTTAAAAACATTTCGGAAAATATAAATATAAATGAGAAAGTGCATTTTTCTAAGCAAAATCTGTAAACAAGGGGGAACAACTTTCTGGCGATTTTCTTTAGTTTTTTTGCGATTACCGTTTTACATCGCAAACAACGATACCCTGTCAAGTCACTACTCAAAAGTCACGGATGCAACCGCATTCAAATGGATGAAACTTGTTTGCTACCACTAGCCGCTATGATTTTTGTATGGCGTGAAAGTGGCATCCGATACAAGAATGCAGGAATGCTGGAATGTGCTGTAGTGAGAACCGGGCATTAAAGCGTAGACACGTTGCATTCTTTTGCCTGATCTATGCTCCCATATGCAATCGTAGTTTTCCAATTCAAGTGCCCACCTGGCTATTCTCGGGTTAAGCTCTTTCTTATTCAATGTCAGTTTTAATGAATTACAGTCCGTTACGACTTTAAAAGAAATTCCCTGAAGATAAATCCTAAATCTCTTTAGTGCGTATATTACCGCCAGCGTCTCTAACTCAAAACTGTGATATCTTGATTCCGTATCCGTTGTTCTTTTTGACTTATAAAAAATTGGGTGAAATTTGCCATCACTTTTCCTTTGTAACAGTATTGCCCCGAAACTATTGAACTCGCATCACAATGTTTCGTCGAAATTTTTATCTTTCCCTGTCAGAACATGAAGCGGCTTAGCCAACAAAGAAAAATTCTGGATGAATCTCCGAAAATAGGAGCACATTCCCAAAAAACATTGAACATCATGAACTTTTGTAGGAACTGGGAAGTCATTAATTGCCTTCATCCTTAAAGCCTTCGTTTGCCCGAATACCCGTTTCTGAAATTACATATCCCAGATATTTCTCCTCGCTTTGAAAAATAAAATATTTTATCCATTCTCAAATCAAGCGTGTCATCACCAGCCGTTTAAATTCTTCCTGCAAAATTGACATGTGCTCTTCGATTCCTCTTGTTGCGATCATAATATCGTCAAGACACACTATCAGTTTGCCTTCCTTTATGTCATGTCTCCAAAGACCTTATTAATAAACCTTTGAAATACGAACGGTGCGTTTGTTAGCCCGAATGGCATCCTTAAGTATTCAAACTGACCCATTGGTGTCGTAAACGCTGTATATTTTATGGAATCTGCATGCATGTACACGTGATTATAACTGTTTTTCAAATCCAACTTAGTAAAAATCCGTTTGATCACCAACCCATCCAACAAATCATCAATTAATGGAATAGGATATTTTGTCTTTCTTGTCCTCTTATTGAACTCCCTGTAATCTACACACATTCTTGACTCATTGGTTTTCTTTTTAACCAAAACCGCACGGGATGAATATTCTGATTCGCTTGGTAGAATCACATTGTTTGCCAACCCTTCATCTATAATTTTTTGAATAGTTGCTTTCTCTGCATTTGATAGCATTCTTGGTGTAAAACTAAAAGCTCTACCATCTTCAACCTCTAAACGCATTTCACATTTTATTACTGGCTCTGCAGGTTTGACAGGTTTCTCGTAACCATTTTTAATAAGGTCCACCAACTTAACTTTTTGAGCAAAACTAACCATATTTCCTATGTCGTATTGTGGATCTTTTTCTTCTTTTCCATATTCAATTGCAATTATTTGCTTACAAAAATCGTCCCCGTCCTGATCAATATACATTTTCTCATATTCGTCTCTTTGAACCTTTTCGATTTCTTGATTTCTCCTTATTGTGCTTACACATACTTCTATGATGTACTCTACTATGAATTTTACTTTACTTTGTTTTAAAAAATCCCTGCCTAAAATGACAGGATACCCCATAGAGTCGTCGCTCACCACCATCAGCTTTGTTTTTATATTTTATTGTTACGTCGCTGCCGTCTACTAGGGCTGACACCGGCTAACTCCGTCCCATCCCAGGGCAGGATCTCGACCCTTCGCCCGCAGCACGCACAATCCCACGATCCGACATCTCAAATTGCTTACATCAACAAACCAACGGACAAACGGGAAATTCAAATATTTAAACACAACATACAAAAGACGACATCTAGCGGCTAGCAATGGTCTGGCTTAGCTGTTAGAACCAGCAGCGTTCCCACCCTTCCATACAGTGACTCATAATAGTCCACTGCCCTATTGCTAGGAGCCTCGGCGGCCGGGTCACTCCAGGATTGTCTTCGATCCTCCTTCCCCCTCATTCCAAGATTACTCACACATTTCGGCGGACATAATCATTTTTAATTCAATCAAATTCCTTATACTCAAACATCAGCCTTTTAGGCCCTAACACAACATTTGATTTTATAGATTTATTATTTGGCTTAAATGCTTTTATTACTCATATGCTTTACGGGCCTTAGAATTCTTCCTCTAACTGAGATTTGTTATATATTCTACTCTAAATTTTCCTCACCCACCCTATAGGAGCTCCTTGGGGAAAGATTTGGACTGAAAGCCTTATTTACATAGGCATCGAATAAGAGAGAAATCCCAACTGCTCGCGCAGCATGCACAAAATTTTAAGGCCTTTGAAAGACCCCCAAATAAATTACAAAAAAAAGCTGAACAAAAACAACAAAAAAAAACAAAAAAAAGCTGAAAAGCTGGGACGCAGAGAGGTTCGCATTTGCGTGATTTTAGTTTGACGGAGTACGAGTTTAAATGGGCGTATGTATGTATAAAGGTGTATATGGAAGTATAAATATATATATGTGTGTGAAAGTAAATGCGGCTGGCTCAAAACCTCGAGCAAATCGAGGGACCATTTAATGGCGATATTCATGTTGCGGATTTGGAATTGGATATTCTATCCTCGTTAAATGGTGGTGTGGTAAAAGCGCCTTTTACTTCATAGGTTAGACACCCGTTTTAGATTCTTTTCCAGGAACAAAATTTAAAATATTAATGGGCCGGGACCACCCTTATTGGACTGGACTCACTTTGTCTTTGCCTTTGGGCGCCTTTGCCTCCTACTTTGGGCCGATTATCCCTCTCGAAGACGTAGCCTACCCTCAGCGCCTGAATAATGTGCCTCCGGCCTTTCCTGGGTTCTTCTATCTCGGCCAGCTATCCCAGTCGAAAGTACGTGGCCGATCCTGTTAGGCACCAGACCACGCTGGAATGCAGACATTTTAACCGATGATCAAATCACTTCACTCGGCACATTTTAAACTCACTTTAGCTCAGCAAAAAAACTCGAACTCAAATTGAAATATACTTAGCTGCTCGCTACTACGCTGCCTCCGCCGCGTGCTTCCCAAAACTCTCTGTGCCCTTGGCAACAGACAGCGGTCGCTCAGTGAGCTTGTTCCTAATTTCCCACTTGTCCCTGACTTACATCACTGCTGAGCGGGGTCGTTGGCCGTTTTCAAGGCCATACTTTCATCTGACACCCACTCCACGGGTGGGAGTAGGATGCCAATATCGCCCTTGAAGATCCTCTCTCACAGATACTTCCTTCTCTTTCCCTGATCTCCCTCCCTTTCTAACTCATTACCCCGATACCCTCTTCCAGCCCTAGATGGCGCTTCTACAGATATTTCTGTCCTAATGCTCGCAACCATTTAAATCAGCAAGTGTATCGATAGGTTGGGCTATCGATCATTTCCGTGTGACCAAATGCAACAATTTTTATTAGAAAACGAAATTAAACATTTCACTTATCCATGAATTATTAATTTGTTTTTGTTTATGCCAACATAACATTTATCGGTTACTTCATTTAACTTAACATCTATAGAAACATGTGATCGTGTTTCTAAAAACATTGTTTTACTATAAGTATCTGTTTCAAATATTACTTGTAAATAGCTTACGTATTCGTTATGCTTCTTGTTTTCCGCCGACTTCTTATACAGGCTACACTCCTTCGCCAAATGCCCCGGTTTTTCGCTAGCAAAGTACGTTCCTTCTTCTCTTCTTGGTTTGGGGCATTTTTTCGCCATGTGCCCTAAACTGTTACAGTTGTAACATTTCACATTTCGTTTCGGAAGTCGATTGTTCTTGGGCTTAGCCATATTCCGCAAATTCACATCTGGAATCCCCGCGATTAGGTAATCGATAAACTCATCTTCTTCCAAGGTAATTGCATTCGCCAACATGAGTTTCTCTTGAAAATAGTTTTCAAAATTTTCATTCACTCGCCAATTACGATCTTGAAGTTTCTGACGTACGACCAGTTTAGACATGTGTTTAAACATTTTGGACATTTTGTCAAGCAACACATCGACTGGATCGACCATTAGCTCTGGATTTGCAAACAGCCATTCCATTGCTCTGCCTTTGATTTTGCTACAAATCACTGCTCGCATCGAGTTATCGGTCCAATGTACCATTGTAAGCCATCCCTTAAATTTATTATCACCCTCAAATGTAGGTAACAGCTCTTTAACAAATTCCAAGGAAATTTCATTTTGGCCACCTTTTGCTGGTTTGTCTGCGCCTCCCATTTTTTTAGTTTCTCCTACAGTTTCAAATTTATGCAGCACTGTGTCCACACTTGAGTACCCCTCTTCTTGACTTATGTTATTTTTGCCGAAACCATCAGTTAGCTTTACGTTGTTTACGTTGTTGCCTTCTGCTTGCTGCTCATTGTTGTTGGTTTCGCCCTCTGCCTTGTTGTCGTTGTTGTAGCCTTCTGCCTCGTTGTCGTTGCTGGAGCCTTCTGCCTGGCGCTCCTCGTTGTTGGATTGGCCCTCTGTCTTTGCTTGCCGCTCATTGTTTCCAGTGTGGCTCTCTGCCGTCTGCCCATTGTTGTTGCCTTCGGCCTTCTTTACACACTCTGATAAAATAGGGCCGCCATCTTTAATTGCACCGATTCGAGAATTTTCCATAGCTTTGCTGCTGCCAAGCTCCGTATCGTTGTTTAACTTTCCCAGCTTCTGCAAATTTCTCGATCGTCTAGGCTTTGTAGCCGTAAGATTAACACGTGTTTAGTGCCGCTCCTTTGTAATTGTTCGATTTACACAAGGTCTTTAAGCCTTTCACTAGCAATTGTTTTAGTTTAATCGCTGACATGTTTTAATTGTTTGTTTTTGTTGTTTGACGTGAATGAAGTGGTCTCACTTCAGATTATTATAGACAGCACGAGAGTGGTATAGTTCTTTATATGGTCTTTATTTAATCCCTTTATTCACAAGCGTTACACATTGATCGTGTGCGCGTCAACTCAGAATGCCCCGCCTCGTCGCGGTCTATCGATAAGCTTATGTACGTGCTCAATTATCGATAACAGTGTTGCTTAAAAGTACTTATTTACAGTTTCTCTTAAAGCTAGTTATACATATATTGCACACTTATACTACATACTACTACACAGGCAAAATAATTTTATATCTTATCTGATGGTCAACTGAGATATGTAACACATAATATAGGTAGTTCCAATTGTCCTTTTCTAATTTTGCGCCTTGCAATGAGCAAGTGGCTAGATTTTTTACCTTCCCTTGAGTGACCCTTTCAACATGTACAGGTACGGTATGTAAGAAGGATATTCTATATTACATGCGACGATCAGATGAATGGAATTCATGCTCAAATTGGCAAATGCTCTTCCACGAAAAGGTGTCGACTCTGATGACAGTACCAAGACCAAAACAATGGAAAAAAGAAGGAAAGAGGATATACACCAGAAGTTCTCAACGGTTCTCGGGCTATGAGTCGACTGCCCGAAGAAGGGCTATGGAAACACGAATGATGGAAATACATCCCGGAGATTCTTCAACAACGATGAGACAACTGCTCAGATAACAGGAATTCATCTGAATATGATCAAACCGCTTAAGATCATTCTCAATGTCTTCTGATCAAACGATCTGTCATGTGCAGAGTATCCAAAGAAAAAACTTACTTCTGTGCATAAAATATTGGGTCATAGTGAGCAGCTAATAAAACAAGAACTATTATCGATGGGAAAGTAGTCGGAGGAAGCTCAAAAATCTAAAAACCAAGAATACAAACGGTATAGTTATGCGAGCACGAGCAAAATATCTCGACATCAAGCAAACGCGGACCTTTCCAGCGTGTGGTCGACCTCCTCTGATCCACATATCTCATCTCTGAGACACAACAGAACACTCGAGGAATTGTTCATCGATTATTCACCAAAAATATGAAGTCTATTAAGCACTAATGTTATGAACACCTATATTAACAATCTTTTAGAAGAAAACTAACCATTCCCAAGTTAGAACTAGTTCTGTGTGAACAATTTTTATTTGGCATTTAAATAATTTTTTTGTTTGTAATTAGTTTAACAAATTCATATTTATTAAATGGATAATAAAAATTCAAATTTGTTTGCCTTTTTTCATGCAACCTTTTTCCACCTTTTTCCTTAGTCACCTTGTTGACCTACAAAGATGAACGTGCGCTCATTTTAATGCTACAGGAATTCTCTATCATCATCCGCTTGAAATTTTTGAAGTCTCTTTTAACGCCAAACTCGCGAACCCAGCCACTGTGCGAAGTAATAGTCCTTCCATTTACGGATGCCCTGATGTAGATGATGCAGCCAAGGGAACTGTGTGAAGCATCCGCAAAATCATGTAACTCACAGTCGTGCGTTGGAAAAGTATGGATATATCTCGAAGTTTCAAGAAGATGCAACTATTGCAAGTCTGCTTCTATGCGCTTCCAAACAGAAATCAAGTGCTCTGATAAAGGTTCGTCCCAGCTTACTTACATTTGATGACAATTGGGCCAAGTAATTCTAGAAAATCTTAGATGCGTACTGTGACACCCGAGATATATCTCTTTGTTGTGTAGGCTAAATCTTGTACCGAAAGCAGCATACATCGGTTTGCGGCTTCCACGACATGCCTTGTGTTTTTGCGATATCTCGATCATCCAACTTAAGGTTTACCTCTTGGGCGCCGTCCATCCACTGACGATGATTGGAGTTCCATTTGGCCAACTTCAAGTCTGCTTTTCGAAGCTTCCAGTGATTTCATCTGCTTTGGTTTGAAGCACCTCGATGTCATCTGCGCACGTTAACATGTAATATACATTCTACATGTTTGCTGTAGGACTGCGGCTCCAAATGGGAACTCGGATTCGTATACAATAACATGCAATAAAATCTTGATGGCCAAATTCGGAGCGCACATGACGTTAAGTTGCGGTAATCAACTGGAATAAATGCAAAGATTTATTAGAATCATCGCGCCATAATATCAATTGATAATTTCGATCATCTGGATGTACCACGAACTGTCGGTACATTTTGGATATGTCTGCAGTCAGTCATTTCTATGTAAACGGAGGGCCAACAGTATGGTGATAAGATCTTGTCGCATTTACTAGTGGCATCTGACTTCTGATTGAACTCCTCAATTTGCCAGAACCTTTCTAGGGCTTGATCCAATGACTGAGATGTGGATTAAACGCAAGAAACAATATGCCTGGCAGATTCAACTTTCCTCCAACTTCCCATTCGAGTGCTGTATTAACTAGACATGAAGGTCCTTGTTCTAGGCATATTTTTCCTCCATTCAGCAGATCAAAAAATTCTTGAGCAAATCAATCTTTTGGGGCTTATAAAACAGCAGGTCATGTTAGGAGGTTCTTGACTTTATTGTGGTTGTCACGGAAAACTGCATCAAAAATCCCTGAAACTTCCTGCCTAGCTCGCATGAGTTTGAGCTGAAGACGTTTTGCAAGCTCTTCCGTCATAAAATTAATTTATGAACATAGGTCTAATAGTGCTCTAGCTGGCTGATGTATATTGTATGTATGATGTGTATTTATCCTTAATGTACACCAGTGCGGTAGGAATCATTGCAGGACGGTTTGTTTGCAGCACTAATGATGTTGCAACTGCTTGTGATGTACCTCCGAGGGTACCTTGTTGAGGAGACAGTGCCTGCGATGTAACTTCTGTGATTGCATTTATTTGTAAGCATGTATGGTGCGTACCTTCGCACACTTGACAGTAAAATTTGGATTTGCAGGCCTCCAGGCGTGTCCTGCGCTAAGGCAGTTCAGACACAACTTCGTATGACGAATAAACTCAAAATTTTCTTCATATGACAGATTTATGTTTGTTGTTTGGCGACCTTTCTAATTGTTAGAATATTGTTGTTTAGCCGGCTCGAGGTCGTGAATAAAACTCAATGAAGTTATTACTTTTCTTCCAATATATTTCGGACGCGCATCGGCATCCGTCTTCAGGGACAAATTTATGACACGTCTGTACCGCTTGACGTGGAGTTCAATACTGTTCAATACAGTTCAATACTGACAGATTTAAAATAATGAACAGGTTCCTAAACAAAAGGATTGTGTTTTGACAATGTTAGCTATTCGATTGCGTATTCACGTATGCCTTTTTGAGTAGAGTTTGGCCTTTGCTGTATCTTCTGGTCACCTGAAGCAAGCCGAACTTGGCTTTCAAGGAACTGGCAGTGCCTTGACAAGATTTTACAACATTCCTCCCAAGTTGGCAGAGTCTCAAAGTCTTATTTTGAATCATACGCTAATTTAGCTTTAGCATCTACTTTAGACAATACGAGTTGAATGATAATGCAGTTCATAATGCCAGCCTCTGACCCTAATGACAACAGGGAGCTACGAATCGCTGAGTGTGTCTAAAATTGATCGAAGAGGCGAAGAGCCTGACTTCGGTGACATCGGTTCTAGATTAAACAAGTTTGAAATGTGCCCCAAAAAGATCAATACCTTTTTCTCATAGCGTGCCTTCAGTCGTTAAAGCGCTTTTGGATAATTTTCCTCCTTATCAAACGCTTAGTGCTGCTCCAGACAAACAGCTGGGCAAGCAATTGAACTTATCAATCACTGGAAAGGATTGGTAGCCGTGAACCATACTGAGAAATGAGGACATTTATCTCTTATATTAGCCATTGAAAGTTGGCAACTTTAAGGAAGGAAGACGACTTTGCGATACAGTTGTGTTTAGAACACTTCACTCTTCCCTGATGTCCCTTGTGTGTTTTAAGCGTCTGAGCAATGGTGCCTTTGCCTCGATATAAACCTCTTCTAAATCTGCACGCTCATCAGCGCTTAGGTTGATATTCTCGATCTGCAACTGGATTTGCCTCGTTTCCGCAAAATGAGTTTTTAACAGCTCCAGTCTACACTCTTGAGCTGGGAGAGTTGCCTAATCTGCTTCCCTTTTATTTTTCTCAGGTAAGTTATCTAGCGGTTGCACATTGCTTACAGAGTGCAGCTAGTTTATCGCTTTCCTTGCTTGAAGTCATAATTACAGTTTAACTCAAATGTCTATGAGTGGAACCTATCAGCAGCTCTTGCAAAAGAACTCAAATGTAAATAGATTAATTTGCAATACAATCCACAGCCAATGGAAAAGTTCTGCCCTTCTTGAGTCAATTTGATGTGCAGGTTGAGACGGAAAACGAAATGTACAAGGGAATTAGAAACAACGGCAAGCGCAACTGCACACGGTTTTTATTATGTGTGTACAGAGCAGCCCTGAGTTAAATATGTTTGAGCGTAACCGTGAAGAGAATATGCTATGTATTTGTGAAGTTTATCGTTTTGGGTGGTTGACAACTTCATGGGCAGCGAACCTTGAGCTCACCTTGATGTGTCCAACGATGATGCGAGTGGCGGGGATGTCCAACGTGGCCCTATCCAACGATGACCTGTCCACAGTTGCTCTTGTCTCGTTACGTAGATGTAGCTTAGCCAAAGCAATGCGGCTGGTGACGATGGTCTCAGCAGTTCCACAATGGCCTGACTGTCTCTAATGCTTGCTTCTAGAAACAGAAGAAGGGGATGATCCTATGATCAAGTACATGTACTTCCGAACTCCGATTAAGTCAGCGGCAGCGACAAATTGGGTAATTGTGGACTAGCACCCTGCACTAGTATTGGTGGGTAATTGATGACTAGCACCCTTCGCTAGTATTTTTGTTGCCCGTTGGCATACACGACTCCAGAAAAACGGTACGTTTTTAGCAAATCGAAAAGTTGTTCTTTCCGGACAGAGTCATCCTGTCACGAATGCCAAAATAGTCGTGCAAATGTATGTAATAGCAGAAGGAAACATCTCCGACCCCATTAACTATATATATGTTTTCAAGATTAGAATCAACAGCCGTGCCAATATAAAACAGTCCGTATGACCGTCTGTCTGCATGAACACCTAGATCTCGGAGACTAGAAGACGGTAGATCGCGTTTGATTTAAATTTGTGCCGCAATAAAAATTTTTTCGTAACTTAAATTTATTTGGAGATATCACCTTTATATTTGCATGTGGAAGAGGTAGGTTGAGATGGCTAAAATTGTCCCTTCACTTAGGCCAAGATAGGCCCATTGGAAGAGGTGTAAAGGTTATAAAAAACGTTGCATACTTCTCGGAGCTGCATACGCTTTTTGCAAACATATTGTTAGGATTAGACACTAAATCCCCTGAGTAACGGGTATATCGAAGACTTTAACTTAAGCTTTCATTTTAATATGATGTGCTGATGTTCGCATTTGTTTGCGAAACTTAAAGGCGAAGTCCTGGAATGATGGGTTTACCTAAGCCGATATGCCTTTCTTGGACCAGTGAATGAGCCCAAATCATGTTTGAAGCAAGTTCTTAAACCAAGTATCCAAGGTGTTTCTGGGATGCACATTATAGCAGCTTTCAGTGTACGATGCCAACGTTCAACCATGCCATTAGATTGGGGATGGTATGCTGTGGTGTGGATGTGCTTGCTACCCCACAACTCTGCTAATGATTTGAAAAAGGCGGACTCGAGTTAGGCAACTTGGTCAGCTGTGAGAGTAGTAGAACTTTCGAACCGTGCCGCCACCCAGTGAGTACAGAATGCCGTCGCAACAATGCTACCACACATATCCTATTTTTGCTTGGTTGGTACTTATTGGATCTTCTTGGAAGAGACAAAAAAAAATTGTTCACTTCTTAGTCAAGAAATTTTTTTAAAACAATCCCCGATAGGAGGTAGTTTGTGTTCTGCGGCCCTTCAAGTTAGTCGATGGGTTGGTAGGTCGTTTTTTCGGAGGAGAGAATGCGATGCTAGCATGGTAAGAGATTTTGCAAGTTGGCGCGTAAGTTCCTCTATTTCAGTATCAACCAATGGGATGCTGAGATCGTTGTGGATACACTAACTGCGAATATACAATGGCGCTCAGTGATGGGTCTAAGAATTCTTGACTGTGATCTTTGGAGGATGTCCACACTGCTCTCATAAGCATTTCCCCACAGCTGCGAGCCATAGGTCCAGACAGGCTTTAGGATGCTTCTGTACAGTAAGACTTTATATTCCAGCTTTAGAGGAGAACGGGAGTTAATAAGCCAGTGAAGGGTGTTGACCTTTAGCTTAATTTGAAGTTTTTTCGAGTCTATGTGTTTTCGCCATGTGAGCTTTCTATCGAGGTGTGCACCTAGGGATACAACATCGTTTGATTATGGGATCAAAGTTGCGTTTAGTGATAGCCTCAGACAGGTGATTGTGGAGTGTGAACGTCACGTGTGTAGGAGCCAACTGGCAAATTTGTTTACGTTTGAGCGCGCATTACCCACTGTGCAGCCGTCAACATATGGCCAGTTCACTTTTCTCGCATTTAAAAGATAATCATTCTGTCTCTCTTACTCTTGCGCCGTGCAAGAGGCGGAAAGTTTTCAGTTGCCTATGCGAGCTCTCCTGTTTTTTTTTTGCGCATGGGAAGAAAGAATACGCAAAGATCAGACGATTTTACCGTTGCATTCGATTGGAGACGTTTTTTCTCTGCTCTGCGGCGCATAGCAACGAGTTGCTACAAAGGCAAGCAGACGTGTGGCTTACGTTCTATTCGTTTTGAAAGTCGCCAGAGTGCAGACGCATATTTAGATTGCAATTTTTTAAAATTGTATTAGACTCGTTAAACGGTGATCCGCAAAGAGCTTATATAGCTTAAAAACTCAAACTGAAGAAACCGTGGCAGCCGGATTCTATTTCGGTGCCCTCCCCCAAAGATTGTGAAAAGTATAAGTATAAAAGTATGATATTTCTGGTGAAATTATTTTAGTGCATTTTAACTAAAACCGCTTTGTTACAGTGCGTCACAAGACCTTGTCACTGACTGGTCTTTGCCCACCGCACTGTCACGCTTGCCTCCTCCTATATATTTACATTGCGTGGCCTGTCTGGGCTTAGTGGTTTGGCTGGAGAGGATCAGTTGGAAATTTCTTGGCGGAAACGTCTAACCGTTCCGAAATACCTTGTTGCTGTGATTTTTTGTGATTCGCGGCTCAAAGTGCGATCGCAGCATTCTTGCTAGCCATCAGCGATTCCCAAATCAACGAACAGCAACCTACGAGGTAGAGTTCACTGCGCGCCCGCTCACATTTGGCCAGCGGAGCACCCTTACCCCGTTTCATTTCCATTTCTTTTATTAAATTCCTATCTTGATATTCGAATAATTATCCATTCGGCTACATAAATATGTATGCAGCTTAGAATCAATTTTGTTTCTTAAGTAACATAAATCAACCTAACTACTTAGAATGATAAACCATTATTAGCTGGCTATACCCATTTTTGGTATAAATTTCGGGTATTGGAATTTAATTTTGTCCACAGCAACATCATCAACGTATCGATGGGCCCAACGAGCCCGAGGATTGGTCTGTGAGTATGAGTTTGAAGTTATCATTCCATGAATATATAATATATATATTATATATATATATTTCCTTTATAAATACCCCCAATGGGTCGCCGCAAGCTTGTTAGCATAGTAGCAGATTAGATTTTACTGAATCTCCTTAATAATTTTAGCATATACAGGTCTGTTCCGAATTCCGAACGAAAAGTAAAAACGAAACGAAAACTAACGTTTAACTATTTGCTGTTCCGAATTCCGACCGAAATGGACTCGTTTTTACTTTTCGAACTCGGTTTCGAAGTCGTTTCGAGAGCAGCATGTCATCGATAGTATCAGCTGTTTTAGTAAGTGAAGAAAAAGAAACAAGTGCAAAAAATAAATTGTTCGGTTAATTTTGCAAAATTCCGGCAGTTATGATTATTGGCTGCTTGCAAGCCAATCTTCTCTTGCTCCAAACTGCGATGTTTTCCCCAATAATTTTATAATTATTACTAAAAACTTTGATCAATTTAGGAAATTGTATCCGATTAGATTTGTATAAAATTATTTTTGAATATTCATTTTAAATATTTCATGCTAAATGTAGCTGATAGAAGCTAAATTAGACTTAAATGCGTTGTTCGAATTTTATTATTCAATTAAAGCAACTCTAGCAGCTATCGACTGCGAGAGTTGGTATCGAAAGCAAAAGTTAAAGTGGAATTCAGAACAGCTGGGTTTAGTCGTTGCCTCTCGGTTTTGTTTTTGCAAGCAATTTTTATAGATGTTTATAAAAAAATTCTTTTAAAATATACTTATACTTTAAACAGTTGAAGTAGTGATGTTAAACGATCTTAAAAATGTTCAACATTATTTTAATTTTCAGTTTGTAATTTTGGGGATTTATTTTAATGCTTTAAATGGCATTTACTTTTAATTCCGCTGACTTAACAGCACAACTTTTGAAAACGACAATTCTTGTCG
Source organism: Lordiphosa andalusiaca (assembly GCA_035044965.1). NCBI lineage: Eukaryota > Metazoa > Arthropoda > Insecta > Diptera > Drosophilidae > Lordiphosa > Lordiphosa andalusiaca. The sequence goes on along the minus strand of JAWNNM010001175.1, from coordinate 27,815 downwards.
ATTGGCGGAATTCGGTTTGGTTTGTTTGATCTGTAAGTTTTCATAAAGTGCACTTATTATTGTGATAGAGTGTAGTATAGTAGGACGAGGAAAGAACCCACACCCCATCCGGCGAGCAAAAATCGAAGAACACAAGAAGTGCACGACCTCCAACATTATCTATACACGAGTAGGAACAGAATTTGTTCTCCGTACTCACACGATACACGTGTTTACACTTTTGCTCGTTGACATTAATACGCCAATTGTCCAGCCACTCTTCCACGTAGGTAAGGTGGCTTGCCAAAAGTCTTGTTGCGGTAATTGGACATCGTGATCTGCTTAATAATGCCGTATCATCCGCAAAAGTACTTATTGTAGGTCGAGAGTCTGTTGGTATGTCGGCAGATTACAGTACGTATAGAAAAGGACCAAGAGCGTTGGCTGTGTTGCTCCGGCACTTATAAGGTCATGTCCAGGCGCTTTTCTCGGTTGTAGTTCTGCGACAGCATTTTTTATTTCAAGTGAATGCACTTTGATTTTGTCAGTTTGAGCGGCGTTTAGAATCAATGGAAGTGCAATGCCATTAGTTGGTGGATTTGGTTGGAAGACATTTCTAAGGTCAAGTGCAAAGACATTTGACTTCTCTTCGTCACTGCGGGTCCAACTTCCACTCTGGTCCCTTAAAGGCTTGTTTACCTCTGCGGGTGGCTTTATGCTTGCATGTGCTTTCCATAGTGGAAACTTGGTGCTTGTAGGCGATGGTTTTGCTATATAACGGCTAGGGGCTAGCTGCTCTTCCGCTTCGAGTGCTAAGTACGCGATCCGCAAGTCTCTGTCGATTTTTTGACGCAGGTGACCTATAGTGATGCCATTCTCTTCTTGCATATTATATTTTTTGTATTTGAGCCAGTGTGTCATGTGTGAAGTCAGTCTCCTAGGGTATTCTGTGATCTGGGTGCACTCCAGAATGGTGAATATAATTGGAGAATGAGACGACAAGTCTACAAGGGCTTCTGCAGTTACCAGGTTTTGTAGAACAGATACATAGTCGAGTTTGTTTGATGCGCGCGTGAGTACGCTGTAGAGTTGCTTCCCCTTTGGGATAAGTCATTCTGGAGCCCCAGTGGGGATGTTTCGAGTTATAGTCACCAGCAGCGAAGTAGCGTTGACCAAGTGTATTAAAGAAATCTAGGAATTGTTTTTCTGATATTGTAAATCGTGGGGAACAGTAAACCGCAGACAGAGTGATATTGCCTCGTTTAGATTCTACGCATATCGATGTGGCTTGAAGGTAAGGTTCCGAATATCCAAATAGTGGAGGATGATTGATGCGGTTTCTGACTAGGATACCAGTTCCGCCATGGGATTTATCACCTGGGTGATTTGTGCCATAAAATGCATATCCCGATAATTGAAAATTATATCGGTCCGTCAGATGAGTTTCCGCAAGAAGCATTATGTCGATTTCATTGTCTTGGAGAAATTCGGATAGCTCCACTTTGTGGCGAGGTATGTATTTGCATTCCAGAGTGATATTATACTTTTAGGAGAGCCATTAGTTGGGTTGTTGCTGAGTGAGCATTTGAATGAAAATGCCTTGCATGCTCATCTGTTCTTGCCTTGCGTTTTGCATATACACTATAAAATCTTTTAGGATTTGTTGTTAACGATAGAAACATGGCTTCTAAGCTACTTTGGTTTTATGGTTGCTACACTTGATTTTTTGGTGAGTCGGCTCAGTTCGAGTTTTGTGTGAAAGTGTACCTGTGGGTGCGGGTCTACTTGTTTTTTGTTTTAAGACGCTTGCGAAGAAACACCGGGGGTAGTAGTCATTGGGGCAAAGGACGATCTCGTAGCATCTTAAGGTTCCTGCTTAATCCTGCTCTTCAGATCTTTGTACACTTTGTAACCTTCGTAGTTTGCAGTGTGGTTACCTCCACAGTTACTGCACTTTTTGACTGATGGATCCTCCTTGTTTGCGGAGCATAAGATAAAGTTGTGCAGCTCTCCACATGCCACTCAAACATATTGCAGAGCGCAGTAGGCTTTGGTGTGTCAAAATGTTTGGCAATTGGTACATTGCTTTTGCGGCTGCTCTAAGGTTGCTCTGCGGTGCAATAAGAAAGGTAGTAACATATGCTTGATTGGAATAGCTTCGGGTCACCGTGTGAAACGATCTATCATTGTGAGTCAGTAACGATAACGACAATCTGGTATATTTATCTTGTCTGAATGTGGAAGTTGTGACGCTTAATCGCAGCTCGCTGGCAGGGTAAGCAGTTCCTTGCCAAAAAAATACCATCTTTTCTCATGAAAGGCCAGACGAACTTTTGTCTAACTTGTTGTAGAGTTGCTCTTCTACAAGGGTGACACAAACCATTCACAGAAGAAAAACTGTAAGTCAAAGTTTGTTTGGAAATGTCGCAATACACGTTGACATTATTGTGGAATGGAACCAACTGCAATTTGAGTGTTGATCTGCCCTGTAGCAGCGGTGCTAGTTCAGAATCGTCGCTTTGAGCCGTTTCAATCCTCTCCAGTGATACTTTAATGGGCATTAAAATTGGATTGATGAGCGACAAAGCGTCGGCAACTGTGTTGTCGGCACCCGCAAGGTGGACGATGCCTATAGAAAACTGAAAGAAAAAGTCCAACTGGCGCCACTATACCAGATGCTATCAATTTCCTGTTTGAGTGCGGCACAAGTTGCAGTAGAAAACAGCTGCATCTGCAAAGCTACGCTTGCAAGCCTCAAATGCAATTGTTAGTTCAGGAGTCCAAATCACTTTGCGTTTGTCGTTCTTTTTGAAATATATCCTCAGTTAAAGAAGCATGAACCTTGGCTGCCGGTGGAGTACATTGCCGATAGTAGTTGATATTGCCCAAGAATAGTGAGAATAGCTAGTGATTTGCGAATGCTTTTATGCTTTAAACAAGAAAGAAAGTTGGTCAAGCCCGACTATAACATACTCTATCCCAACGAAACTATACGCTCAGCATAATTTTTGATGCAGCAGTAGCACCTGAACACACTCTATCCCAACGAAATTATACGCTCAGAATAAATATTGATGGTTGTAGTAGCAGCTGAAAGCAGCGGTGCTACTGCACTGCAGCAGCGAACAGACCATAACTCGAGGGCCGTTTAACCGATCTTTACCATTCCTCTAGCGAATAAGTTATCCTGATTACACTCAAAAATAAAATCCATCCGAAACGAGATTGAAAGCGGGGTGATCCCGAATATTCTTGAGCTGACCCCGAAAAATATTGATTTTCACTCCCACTTTTTTTTTTTTAGTCCCGAAAAACAGGATCACTTCAAGCCTGCTCCGGGAGTACCGTGTTTTCAATCCCGATTTCTGATTTTTTGTTTGTTTACTGAATATGTTTAGAAGGTACGAATCATCTATCTTTTAAAATGTGGGAGATATAACGTTTTTCTAAATTGCTGTGGCGAGAGGGGGCGTGGCAAAAATTAAAAATAAACTTGATCTGCATGCAGATTTAAGAAGCTTTTGTCCCATCCACGTGAAACTTCTATCTCTTAACATCTCTGAGACTGTGCGTTCATACGGACTTACAGACACACAGAACGACATGGCTTTATCGACTTGGCTGTTCATGCTGATCAAGAATATATATACGTTGGAAATATGATGGCGAGGCTCATTGTGTAGGTTTGGTGCGCCCCTTGTTGAATTCTTTTTTTGCTTCTGGTCTGGATCTTTCCAGCTGCGAATACAAATTGTGGGTTAGCTTAACTAATCCAGGGCACAACCGCGCGGTGCATGTTTCTGCTAGCGGTTGTTTGCTGGCTGATATCGTGGAGTAATTGGTCAAGTTCATCCTGCACCGTTTCCAACTGCTCTTTCATCTCCTCAATTGCCATTTCGGTTATTTTAGTTGGCTCGTTCTTGTTTGATTTTGTTGAGCGAATGCTGTATGTATTGTCGGCACACGCTGTATGTGGGTTGTCATTTCCCAAATTTCGTGGAAAATGACGTCGCAAGAATAATTTGAACAGCTGTCGCGGTTGCGGTTTGTTGCGAGCGTCACTAATATAGTGTTTTGTTTCACTTGACGCTCGAGATAGTAGCTCACCGGCTAGTTATCGAGAGGTGATTCGTGATTCTCGGGATCAGTGTGGCCAGAGCTGCCACATGACCCTAGCAGAGGCGCAATATATTGGTCAGCTTGGAAAACAACTCAGCTAAAATCAAAGTCAAGCCTTTGTTTATAACAGAAAGAAGAAAGCATCTCTGACCCCATAACGTATAGATCACATATATGGAGCACACGGCAGAGCACTCACCAATACTTACAAAGAAATTATTGCTGGTCAGTTTGCAGCAAACATCAAACAAAGAGAACAAAATCGGGTTTTGCTTCACGCAACGCACACACACGAAATCGTTTGCATCGCTGATCTAGAGCAATTTAGTCTTATATTGTCTGCACGCAGATCAAATTTGTTTCATATTTCCGGGACAGTCCTCCCGGCCCACAAACAAATGTTGAATAGCTCGCACTTTAAGAAATCGATCTCAAATTGTAAACTTTCAGTTATGTTCGCAATATCTATAGTCTCTGCAAATTTCAAAGATCGAATAATAAAGAATAAGCTATAAGAAATATATATATATATATGCATATATATATATATATGCTATAGAAAATCGCATTTGTCTTATATTTCTGCCGTAAAAAAACCTGGCATACTTTTTAGATTTCCCATATTTGCGGTCAGAGTTTGCTGCCTGTTAACATTATGCTAATCTATTAGCATTATTGTTAATGTTCTTAGCGTTCTTCGTAGCATATTTTGTTCAATTTTTACTGTTTTTGATCAATGCGTTGTTAGCTATGTATCGAACCGTCGTTTTTCACCTGATCGCTTAGCAACTTAAGCTGTTTTTTAACTACTCAAAGGCACTTTTAGACGGGCTAATAACAACTCATATAAAAACTCAGCTTACAACTAAAGTTGTGTACAAGAAAGCTTATTCATTTTTGTGGTTGCGGGAGGAGTCGCTTAAATGCAAGACTGTGATTATGTTCACACTACCCTCTGCCGCTGATAAAGTTTTACATTTGGCAAAATTCTGCATTTTAGAATATGTTACGCCAAAATCTTATTCCACTTGTAGCAAAAGCGCCACAATCTCTATAAAATTCATTGATCTGACTTTGAGACCTACAAAACGTCAGAATATACTATTTTTTACAGTCTGCTTTTTTTTTTTTGAAAATAAAATGTTGCTAGGTAGGACTCAAACAACTTAATGTTCCTACGAGAAGACTTTTAATGGTTTAGTTGAATGCTACTGGAACTATATTTTACCAATATGCACATATCTACAAAGCAGCACCTGATGTATTGCTTACATTTATCTTACATTATTACAAAACACAATTGGCTTACTAAAAAACCAAATTTGTAAACGTTGAACACCCAATCGATCGCAGTCAATGAAATCCCCAAATTAGGAGTTGTTGAATTTTTATTTTGGGTTGTAGGAATAGGGTGTGATGAACACTTACATGTTCTTTCAAACTGCTAAAGCGATTTAAAAAACTTGTAACATTAGAATATTTAAGTGTAAGCATTTTAATGAGCTCTGGTTTAATACATGATTATTAAGAATAGCGGTTGTACACAAACAACAAGTTCATGTAGGTTTCTGCTTTGGTTTTCTGAAATAATCAAAAATCAGATATTAAAAAGGAAAAAGAGTAAATATTAACAATAAGTCGTTTTAAATCATTTAATCAGAAAATGTTAGACGAGATCTTATGGTATGATTTTGGGGAGGCTTAAAAGTGCAGTAGGTGAACGATAAAAAGAACAAAGGGATAATTTGAGTTGGCTCCCTTTTTTTATTTCTTCTGCACGCTTCTGAGATTTACTGTTACGACGAACTGCAGTATTTAAATTTAAGAGGATGTGGCCGCATTTAATTTCATCGAATTAAAAAATTTTTTTTTCTAAAAACAAAAAAAAAAACAATTGACCACACACAGCCCAGCCCCAAAGTGTCCAATGTCGAGCTTCTACGAATATCTTGGGTTGTGTGCTTCAAATTAAAGCACAAGAGAAAGGAACCTACAGTTTTAACGTCGAATCCAAACGGCAGAGTTCGCTGCCACCAACAACTGGTAACTAACAAACACACTGACCGCTGCACCACAGCGGCCACACCCAGCGAACATCTAAAGTGGTTAAAATAAAAACTATTCCGGATACATTGAGCAAAAAAAAGAGAGACACCTAAAATGATGTTGAGGAGGATGACAGTTAAAGATGTTGTTGTGCTGCACATCTGTAAGTATCGCTTAAATCTGGTTCGATCGACAATTCCAATCCTTGAGTAAATTCACCTTAAAGTAAAGCAATGATTTTTTTTTTATTTCAAATAACAATTTAAACTGTATGAATTCAAATTGTCACTTTTTATATTCCGTACCATAGGTACATAGAATATAATAAGTTTGTGCAAAAGTATGTGACAGCCAGAAGGAAGCATCTCCGACCCAATAAAGTACATATATTTTTGATGCTCAACAGCCGAGTCGATATGGTCCGTATAGACGCTTAGATCTCAGAGGATGGTAAGGGATGGAGGTTTAATGTGTGTGGGACAATAACTTCGTATACTTGAAGGCAGATCAAGTATATTTTTAATTTTCGCCCCGGACCATTCCGCCCCGCATTTTTAAAAAAGGCTAATATCTGCTACAGTTTCCACCTTATTGTCTGTCACATACAGTTTTCCTAACTCGACTCGCATCGTGCTACTTAGTGTTACTGTTCTTTGCACATTATAAAATTCCAAGTTCTTAATTCTAAGGGGCTGTCCATTCAGCTGACAAATGAAATACTTCTTCTTGATGTTAACCTAGATGAACATATTTTTAATGTTTTTCATAAAATATTAGATTGAGTATTCGTTAGTTCTTATTCAACTCAACTTTGAGGAGATGAGAATTCCCAATTGCCGCTTTTGACATGCATCATAATCCATTATTACTGCACATCGATTTCACATGTTTGCACCCTCTGTTTAACATTATTCTAATTTTGAATTTTACTTTGATGAGAAAAGTCTTTGTTGTATTAGAACCTGCTTCTTAAACGTTAACTGGGCATCGGTCCTTTTGCAGGCCAATTTGGATACGTGTTATAACAGCTTTGTTAATGTCGTCTTACACATACTTAATGCATTTAATATTCCCATATCGGATGATGATATCTTGTAAGCAATCATCGACTTCGATGACTCATTTAAGCCGGAGAGTGATGGAATTTCCCCTTTTATTCTGAAGAACTGCATTGGACAGCTTTGTGACCTGTCATGATTTTTACTCAGTAACTTGAGATTAATCAATTTATAAAAAAATGGAAGATTTGTGGAAAACCTCAGAGATGTCGATCATGCGATCTTAATTCGGTGGCTGACTGGTGCTTGCAGAATTTGCTGCCTCTTAAATTCTCAAAATGCTTCTATGTAACATATGGAAAGCGCAAGCTGCCGATATTGACATCGTATTCCATCAGTTACACGCTTCAGGACGGCAGTATGAAGCTATGGATTTGGGGGTGGTGTTTGACTTCAAATTTCTGTTTTCTGATTATCTAAACTTTATCCTCCCCTGGTTTTTGTTAAGCGCAATTTAAAACAGTTCAACGATGCATACACACGGCTTAGTTTGTACTCTGCCTCAGTGCGTTCTAGACTGTAACATCGATAATTTTTCTGTTAAGCGAGTTCTTAATGTCTTCTTTCTGTAGTTAAATTGTTACTGTAAGCTTTAAAATTTATTGAAGTAGCCAGCTAAGTTTATTCGTTGTCGAATACACCAAATAAATACATAAATAAATCAAAGCATGGAAACCCATAAACCAAATACATAAAGTACTGGCAACTCTTCACGTAAGCGGACGTACTTGCAAGGGGCTCCAGAGTACCTGTAAAAACACATTTAAGGCCAAAAAAATCAACCTAAGCTGCACGCGCACCAAGGAGAACGCCACCAGACTTCGCATCATCCTGGTTTTCGTGGAGCGTTATTTTTCGATAGCAACTTCTTCTTCTACGGGGAACGAAACAGCCGATCTTCTCACACTCTTATCCGCGACTAGTGTTGTAAAACAAAGAGCCTTAAATTAATGAAAAGCTCGCCTCATGGCCTCACCAGGCTTGATATTTTTCAAATTAGATAATCTAGGACAGTACCAAGTGGGATTTAGTGACGCGGTGGAAGCGACGCTATTAGGAATGCAGATATCTAAGAGAGAATTAATAGACAAGTAGAAAAAGGAAACAGCAAAATCTAAATCAACTGAATTGTCCATTGGAGACCAGTCTGTTGCACAAATGAGTTGACTTAGCAAAGTGAAGTTTCCTTTACGGAAGCAACGTCGATGTATATTGGGGATTTTGAAATTTGAAGTGGCAGGTCCAAATATTGAAAGCGAGACTACCAGCGTAGGACGGTAGGAATCTTCGGGTTGTGATAGAGGGAGAGACCTAGAGACACTGGCACTGGTGCTATCAGTGACAAAAATAAGATCTAACAATTTATTTAAATTGTTTTGTGCTGGACTAATTTGAAAAGAGCCATGTCAAGCAGGCAATCTAAAAAATCATGCTGTACTGATGGTACAAGGTAAGTCGACCCATTAGGATTTGACCATGTGATTTTTGGCAAGTTAAAATCACCTGCAACAACCACTGTGTCAATGTCCCGTAAGTGGGCTAAAACATCTTTAATGCAGGCTACATGTTGGATATAAATTTCAATATCGGACGAAGTTGGGTTATAGGAACAAGTAATAAATAATGAAAATAATGGAAAAGTTACCTTTACAGCAAGAAACTCAACATCCACAGGCTTATCAACAATGATCAGTTTGGAACTGTGGCTGGTCTTAACAGCGATCAGTACACCACCACCTTTGCGATCCGGTCGATCATGTCGATAGATAAGAAAATCATTTAGCTAGATTTCCCAATCAGAAGTTTAGTATTTTAACCAAGTCTCTGAAAATGCAACTATGTCAAATTCAAAAGATAAACTATTCAAAAATAACTTATGGAGCTTAGATAAAAGGCCACTAACGCTTTGATAGGCAATGAGAGGACAAACGGAGTGAACTTTTTTTTTGAAACCCTATTAGACGCTACATATCTGGCAACCAGAATGCTGAGTCACATATGATTGGGGATGTTTTATGCGGAACACTTAACTTAAACGAAGCTATATCTCGAGGTTGTGCAAATCTACACTTTGAAATGGAAACACTGCTAACAGGTTCAGGCGATGCTATTGGGGAAATCTTAACATAAACACAAACTACAAGGAGTTAGAAAATATTCTTGGCAAAACCCAGCCGCCTTCAGAAAAAAACAAGAAATAAAGTCGGTCAAGCTGGACTATAGCATACTCTGTACCATCGAAATTATACGCTCAGCATAAATTTTGATGCTGCAGTAGCAGCTGAAAGCAGCGCTGCTTCTGCGCTGCAGCATCGAACAGTCTTTTGATCATAACTCAAAAACCGATCATCCAATCTTCATCATTAGCCATTTTCACCATTTGGCTGCTCAATAAGTTATCCTTATTACTAAATATATCCAGAAGGAACAACCCACCCATCTTTAAAACTGTAGGAGATATGACGTTTTTACTAAATTGCGGGAGCTGGAGGGGGCATGGTCAGAATTGAAAACAAACTTGATCTGCCTGCAGACATAAGAAGCATAAATATGTCCGATACATGTCAAACCTCTATCTCTTACCATCTATGAGATCTGTGCGTTCATACGGACAGACAGACGGACTGTCGGACAGACAGACAGACGGACATGACTCGGCTGTTGATGCTGATCAAGAATATATATACTTTATGGGGTCGGAGATGCTTCCTTCTGGATGTTACATACTTTTGCACAAACTTATAATACTGTGTACCTACGGTACAGAGTATAAAAACTAATAACAGCCATCAGCCAAAGCCAACCCACCTTTAGCTTTAAGATATTATCTTACAACATCGCTGGTCTACGAAGCAAACTTCTATTTAAGTATTTCTTTGATTATCTTAACAAGTTCGACATCACACTGCTCTTCGAAACCTTTATTGAATCCCACTTTGAAGAATATGAGAACTATTTCCTGGATTTTAAACTTCACTGGATCCCTGCTTGTCGTTCCGCCAACAGAGCCCGCGCCAGTGGTGGCCATCTATACGGAGTAAAAAAAGAAGCAGCTCGGTCCCTCGGCTGGAACTTTACTAAAATTTAAATTTGAACCGATTTAAACTGCAAAATTGCAAATGCGAGCTACTTCATAATACCAGTCTAGCTAAATTGCTATAATTGGAATCATGATTTTGAAAACCTGTGCGACCTTTGCTTGGAAATTGGCCAAGAAAATATTTTTATTGCTGGAGACTGCAACGCTCGAATTGGAATCCTTCAAGGGTTTACGGAAGACGCAACCGCTGGATACGCAGGCTCATCCCGTATGTCTAGAGACAAAACGGTTAACAGTAAAGGCCAGAAGCTGATGGAAATGTGTGAGGCACTCAACTTACTGCTGCTTAGTGGTAGGACAAAAGGTGATTCAGAAGGCGACTTCACCTTTATCAAAGGACAACTATGCTCAGTTATCGACTATTGCATTATTCGTGGCCAGTGGCATGGCATTGTAAAGGATGTAAAAGTTAATGCAGAAATTTTCTCAGACCACATGCCATTAAAAATTGTTATAGAGGTATCTGGAGACAAACTTTGCAGCCTGTTGAAAGCAACCTTCTTCCTAAACTAATATGGCGTGACAGCTGTGGTAGTACCTTTAAATCTAACCTAAACCGATAGAACTTGCAGAGCACTTTAAATCTATGCTGTTTGTTGAAAACATAAACAACCAAATTGCCCAAGCTATTCCGAACCTGATTGATGAATCGCTGGATGATATAATTACCATTGACGAGGTGCACCTGGCTATCAAGCCTGCAAAGCTTAACAAAGCCTCAGGAGTCGACCGTATCCCGGTAGAATTTTTCATAAATGCCTTCCCATTGTGCATTGGGATGCTAACTAAAGCGTACAATGAGGCCCTGTTTTATTGCAGCACTCCCAGCTGTTTTAAGGAGAGCATAATTTTTCCAATCCACAAATAAGGAAATCTGTCTAAACGCAACCATGAAGCTGTTCACATCAATCATGCTTAGACGTCTAACAAACTGCGTTACTGAAAATAGTGTCCTCAGCGAATTCCAGTTTGGTTCTCGCCGTGAATATTCGACCGTCGATAGCGTATTTGTGCTCTCAGGAATTGCTCAATCCTACCTAGACAGGAGAAGGAAACTGTATATCTGCTTTGTCGATTTTAAGGCAGCATTCGATACTATAAGCCGTCATAGCCTTTTTCTGAAGCTAAGCCTTTTGGGAGTATCGACGAAATTTATACAGACATTGAACAACCTATATAATGAAAACATATTTTCTGTTTGGGACGGAAGTGAGCTCTCGGACTGGTTCCCAAACAACACTGGCGTGAAGCAAGGATGCCTCCTCAGTCCACTCTTGTTCTCTCTTTACATAGACGACATATCATCCTACCTTACCGGAGGGGTTACTGTAAATGATCAAATTGTAAAAACCTTGATGTCTGCTGATGATATGGCGTTACTGGCGGACACTCCCGAGATGCTCCAAAGTATGATTAATAAACTGAACGACTACTGTCAGCTGTGGAGTCTACAAATAAATGCACAGAAGACCAAGGTACTGGTGGTTAAAGACGGTCGCGGTCGAACGCCTAGAGCCGAAAAGTGGTATTTAAAGGAAATTGGAATTTCAGGCCTCGCCTCCAAGAGAAACTGTTAGACTCGAAGAAAGCTTTTAACACGACTTGGAAAAACTTTTTTGGAAAACCGATCATCTTTCCAAGCACAGAATTTCGCATTTTTGAAGCTGCAATCAGATCTGTGATGTGTAACACGTCGCCCAGCGAAGGACTGCCAAGAGTTGTAGCAGACATGATGTTAGCAAATCTCAGGTGTTCGAGAAATGGCAATCCACATCTTCTGCTTGTAACGTTAATATTAATGATTTGATTGTCCTTAGTCTTGGGAAGCCTCGCAAAACTTGATTTTGGAAAACATCGTGTTCCGTGAAAGAGAAAACTTTTTAAGCCTGGCGTCCTTAAGTAAGTCCTGAAAAACTTTCCTATAGCTCTTAAAAAATCTCCCTCCACAAATATTTTCATTTTGAAAAGATATGGCTGATGGTTATAAACCAAGTCTTTTGTGTAAATAAAATACTACTACTACTACTTTTGAATAACAACCACTCTGCAACTATAAAACTAAAAGAGATATAAGGAGAAGATTTTTGCGTTGACACCTACTTAAAAATATCAAAAGCGCACCAAAAACTAAGAAACTAATAATTTATCCTTAGATATAAGACAATCCTAACATTGTAATCAAAGGTATAAAATATTAGCCTGTAATGTAGCTGGCTTAGCAAATAAGATACTACTTAACCAATTTTTTAAAATTTGTCCACGATCACGCTTTTTGAAACATTTATCGACAAGAATGAAGCGACTTACGAGAACTACTTTTTAAACTGAGTGCTTAAATAGATACCAGCGATGACAGCTACAAGACGTGGTCGTGCCAGTGGAGGCTGTGTGTTTGGAATCAAAAAAGAGCGCTTCCGTACTAACTACTTTAAATTCATTGAAAAGGCTGAGGTGTGCGTCATAGAAATGTCAATGTTAACTGTAACAGATGGGATCGGGACTTCGAGGCTGTTTACGATTTTTGCATGATATCGGGTTGTGAAAATATAATGATAGTCGGTGACTTAATGCTCGTATTGGAACGGAGAAGGTAATTACGAGAGCCCATGATAAGGCGACCAGCATTGCAAGTATACAGCGAAATGCCAAAGATGGATTTCTAGACGGAAAGGGCAGAAAATTAGTTGAAATGTGCGAGTCGCTCCAGCTAACAATTCTAAATGCCAGAACATTTGGGGATTCGGATGGCGACTTTACTTTTGTGCGGGGAATCGCAAGCTCATCAATAGTTTATTGCATAAATCAAGGTGCCTGGCATAATACCTCGATGGATACGCGTATAGGCCCAAATTTACACGGACCATATGTCGCTCTCGATCTCGTTTGAATCAAAATGTGGCATAACGGAGGCTACTGCATATACACTTCTACCCAAACTAAAGTGGAAAAACTCGTGGGTCTCTAGTTACGCAGATAGGCATTTTAAAGGCAATGAAATAAAAAAGTTTTAATTGCATGGTCAGGAGTAAACCTCAGCATTATTTTAACTGCTGGGAAGCTAAAATTAAAACCACTTAAGATAGCAAATGCTTTTGGTCGTTACTGAAGGACCTCAACGGTGGTGGTCAAAAACATGTAATTCGAGCAGAAGCTTCTGATCTGGCAAGTTATTTTGCAAATTTGCTTTGCGTATAATGCCTAGGAGTCCAAATCCAATTTACCCCGCCGCTTATTCTCCCGGAGAAACTAGACAGAAGTTTTGATTCAATTGAAGTAACGGAGGCCATTAAATCTATTAAAAGGAATAAAGCTCCAGGTGAAGATCAGATCGTAGCAGAGCATATCTGAAGAAATATGCGATAACGATCTTTTCACTAAACTTTCGTTTCCCTCTTCCTTCAAGAGAAGCATTATCTTCCTCATCTTTAAGAAAGGAGATCCTACGACGGCCAACAACTACAGAGGCATATCGTGTTAAAATGTGGTAATGAAAATATTTGCAGGAGTTCTCCTTAGTCGTATAAAAGCTTGGGTGCAAGAAGCAGACGCGCTCAGCGAATGCCAGTTTGGTTTACGGAAAGGCTATTTAACTATAGACAGCATTTTCGCGCTGACTGCCATAGCGAATGCATACTTGCATTAAAGTAGAAAGATATATGTGTTCTTTATCGATCGGCTGCATTCGATATGGTGAACCGAAGAAGTCTTTTCTACAAGCTTGGCAGCCTAGGCCTATACACCGAAATTTTTAGGGCCTTACAAAATTTCTATGCAGACAATAGTGCCGCAGTGTGGGACGGGTTGACAATGTCGGATTGGTTTGAAACAAACACCGGAGTAAGGCAGGGCTGCTTACTGAGTCCACTATTACTCTCATTATATCTTGATGAAATCATGGAAAACCTGCCTGGAGAGGTGAAAATAGCAGGACACACTATTACGACGCTAATGAATGCCGACGAGATATCTATTTTGGCCGATAGCCCGCATATGCTTCAGCAAATGGTAAACAAAGTCACCGAGTACTGTCATCAGTGCAGTGTGCAAATAAAAACGGAGAAATCAAAGATAATGGTCATCAGGGCAGGTGTTGGTCGCTGAACAAGAAATGAAAACTGGAACATGGAAGGCGTAAACTAGAGATGGTCAGAAGATACAAGTACCTGGGAGTTCTCTTAACAGCAAACATGTCTTTTAAGGTAAATGTCAAGGAGAAACTGAAAGGGTCAAAAATAGCTACCAACTGTTCATGGAAAGCTTTGTTGTGTAGAGGAAACGTACAGCATACTATCAAGTACGCCCTCATTCTTGGTGCAGTCTCTGCGGTCTATACAGAGATATGCAGCGGAGGCTTTTCACGGTATCCGGACATTGAGTGCCTTCTAACCTTTATTATTAAGAAGAACTTTAAACTTCCCATCAACACAACCAACTAGGCTGTATACATTGAGACTGGGCTGTCTTCGCTTTACACCTATACGCTTCAAAAACACTTTGACTATATTTCAAAGGTAATGAATATGCCCGAGACAAGGATCCCAAAGCTCATAGCAAAACAATTGATTCTATATAGGGAAGACTGGATTCTTCTATACATGGAAAGAATTGGCAAATGAGTCCAACTGCGTTGTACAACTGGAGAGCTCCTTGCATTGGCAGCACTCTCACGCAGTAATCATCAGAAAACTCTGCGAAGTGGAAAGGGAAAGGATCATAGACCAGGCCATAGCAAGCGACAACTAAGTCAGCCGAATAAGTGTAGTTTGTAGAGCCAGGTGCGAAACGCTAAGCCTAAATGCAACACCACACAGGCAAGATGGTCCGCAGGAATGTAGCCCATGTAATCTGAGAGTAGGAGAGGAAATACAACACTTCTTGTCCGATATTAGACTTCAATAAAAGCACCTTATTAGCAGAGGAGGCTAAAGGAATCCTCAATGGAGGGTGTTGGGCTGCAATGGCAGTATTTATTACGAAGGCTACAAAATATCCGTTTAGAATTGTTAACGGTGACTTTTAGGAGATCACCGACACATACCTTCAATTTCAGATAGCCTTACTTAATTTCGGTACAATTCAACAGACGGTTTGTCAGAATCCAAGTTGAATACTACATTAACCTGTTTGGCGGCTAAGTATATTTATTTGGTTTTGTTTATTGTTAAAAACTAACTTTGTAAAGCCAGCTATTTTAATGATGTTGTTTCGGCTGAAGCCTAGTTATCTATCATTTCCAATCTTTTGAATTTGCATTATATTTAATTTTAATATTTCCACTATCAATCCCACTTTCACTGCTATCGACGTCTATTACTATTTCATTTTTCACTTTCATATGTATGCATCTTGCTCTCTCTTAAAATCCACACTGAAGTGGTACTTATGGTGTTCATTCGCTTAAGACAAAAGAAATTGAAGTCAGTCGCAAATAAAACTTTAAAGAACACAGTGGTCTGTTGTTGAGAAATCCTTCAGGCAAAAAGTTAATTAATTTATCCGCTGGCCCAAATTTTTGGCGACCGTGACAGGACGACACTGTCTGGAAAGGACAAGCTGTCCATTTGCTAAAAAACTTGGAATTTTTCTGGATACATTAATGCCAACGGGCGTTAATAATACTAGCGCAGGGTTCTAGTCATCAATTACCCACCAATACTAGTGCAGGGTGCTAGTCATCAATTACCCAATTTGGTGCTTCCGCAGACTCGATCGGAGTTCGGAACCACTTGATCATCGGATCATCCCCCTACACCGCTTCTAGAAGGAAGCACTAGAAACAGGCAAGCCGGCGTGGGAGAGCATCGTCCCCAGCCGCATATCTTGGCAAAGCTACACTCAAGTGACGAGACGTAACACACAGCATCGGTGGACAGGTCATCGTTGGATAAAGCCACGTTGGACACCTTGGCCGTTGGACATCATTCAATCGCTCGCCACTCGCATCATCGTTGGACACGCCAAGGTGAACTCAAGGTTAGCTGCCAGAGAAGTTGTCGACCACGCGATCACCGAAAACGGTAAACTTCACATTTGTACATACATATTGCATCTTCTCTTCACATTTGCGCTCAAATACATCTAACACACACACACAAAACCACGTGCAGCTGCGCGCGCCGTTTTCTCTAATTCCCTTTTGCATTTCATATTCCGTCTTAACTTTGCACAACAATTTGACTCAAGAATTGCGGAACTTCTCCGTTGGCTGTGGATTGTATTGCAACTTATTCTATCTACATTTGAGTTCTTTTGCACGCACTGCCGATAGTTTCCACTCAGCCAATTGAGTCAAACTTTAATTATGGCTCCAAGCAAGGAGAGCGATAAGCTAGCCACATTATGTAAACAACGTGCAGCTGCTAGGAAACATTTGGAAAAATTAGCTGAGAAAATTAAAAGGGAAGCAGATGAGGACACTCTTCCAGTCTTAGAGTGTAGATTGGAGCTGTTGGAAACACATTTTGCGGAAGCTAGGCAAATCCAGTTGCAGATCGAGAATATCAACCCAGACGACGAGGAGCGTGCAGATTTAGAAGAGATTTATATCGAGGCAAAGGCATCATTGCTCAGACGATTGAAGCACACAAGGGACATCAGGGACATCTGGAGCAGCACTTAGCGCGATCGAACCGTTCCATGTTACGGAGGAAAATTTCCCAAAAGAGCTTCAACAACTGAAGGCACGTTATGACAAAAAGGTAATGATTTTCTTGGAACATATTTCGAACTTGTTTAATCTAGAGCCAATGTCACAGAAGTCAGGATCTTCGCCTCTTCGATCAATATTAGACACCGCATCAGCAATTCGTAGTCCCCTTTTATCATTAGGATCAGAGGCTGACAATGTCAGCCTGACATCATGAACTGCATCATCATTCAACTCGTATTGTCAAAAGTAGATGCTAAGACCAAATTAGCGTACGATTCAAAACAAGACTTTGAGACTCTGCCAACTTGCGAGGAATGTTATAAAACCTTGTCAAGACACTGCCAATTCCTTGAAAGCCAAGATAGGCTTCCTTCAGGTGACCAGAAAAGAGAGGAAATTCCAAGCTCTACCCAAAGAAAGGCATACGTAAATACGCAATCGAATTGTCCTCACTGTAGAAGTACAGACCATGGTTTAGGAACCTGTTCATCATTTCTAAATCTGTCATATGAAGAAAGCTTCAAGTTTGTTCGTCAGACGAAGTTGTGTCTGAATTGCCTTCGCCCAGGACACGCCTGGAAAACCTGCAAATCCAAATTTCGCTGTCAAGTGTGCAAGGGCACACATCATACATGTTTACATAGATTCGCAACCACAGAAGTGACATCGCAGACCATGTCTCTTCAACAAGGTACCCTCGGAGGTACATCACAAGCAGTAGCAACATCACTAGTGCTACAACCAAACCGTCATGCAATGATTCCTACAGCACTTGTACTCAGTAAAGATAAATATGGGTTTTACCAACCAGCTAGAGCACTGTTAGACTCATGTTCAGAGATCAACTTTATGACGGAAGAGCTTGCAAAGCGTCTCCAACTCAAATTCAAGCGAGCTAGGCTAGGAAGTTTCAGGAATTTCTGATGTGCGGACAGAGCTGCAGTTTTCAGTGACAGCCACAATAAAGTCAAGAACGTCTTCACATAGTTGGTTGTCTCAGTTTGTCATTACCAAATCCATTTCGCTGAACCATCCTGATCGTTTTGTCTCTACCGCAGCTTGGCACATTCCAGATGAAATGGAATTAGCTGACCCGCTGTTTTATAAGCCCCAAAAGATTGACTTGTTTATTAGCACACAAGAATTCTTTGATCTGCTGAATGGAGGAAAAATATGTCTAGGAGAAGGACTGCCATGTCTAGTTAATAAAGCGCTCGGATGGATAGTTGGCGGTTCTGGCAAATTGAGGAATTCAGCCAGGAACCAGATGCCAATAGTGAATGCGACAATCACTTTAATCAAAATATCGAAGTACTTGAAGATGGTCGAATTCAAGTAAGATTGCACTTTAAAGAGGCACCGGAAACATTAGGGGATTCATATTCAAGCGCAGAGCGTCGGTTCTTGATGTTAGAACGTCGGCTCAACCGGAATCCTAAACTAAAGGAATTATACACAGCATTCATGGCTGAATACCAAATGCTAGGTCACATGAGTCCAGCCAAGAAAGTAGATAGGACGAAACCCCACTACGTGATCCCACATCACAGCGTTTTGAGGCCAGATAGCATCACAACATCCCTACGCGTATTCTTTGACGCATCGGCGCGGACTACATCTTCACGTTCTCTTAACGAGATTCTAATGGTTGGACCAAAGCTTCAACAAGATCTTATCATAACACTGCTGGCCTTCCGTTTGCACAGATATGCTCTGACCGCAGACATATCAAAAATGTACCGACAGTTTGTGGTACATCCAGATAGTCGAAACTATCAATTGATATTGTGGCGCGATGATTCTAATAAATCTTTGCAATTATTCCAGCTGAATACCGTTACTTACGGAATGTCTTGCGCTTCATATTTGGCCATCAAGAGTTTATTGCACATCGCCACCCTATTCGAAGCCGAATTCCCGATTGGAGCCGCAGTCCTACAGCATAACATGTATGTAGACGACATGTTAACAGGAGCAGATGACATCGAGATGCTGCAAACCAAAGCGGATGAAGTAACTGGAATTCTCGCAAAAGCAGGATTGAAGTTGGCCAAATGGAACTCCAATCACCGTCAGTGGATGGACGGTGCCCAAGAGGTAAATTTTAAAGTGGATGATCGAGACATCGCAAAAACACTAGGCATGTCGTGGAAGCCGCAAACCGATGTATTCTGCTTTCGGTATAAGATTTCGCCTACGCACATGCCAACCAAGAGATATATATTGTCGGTCACAGCACACATCTATGATCTTCTAGGTTTACTTAGCCCAATTGTAATCAAGTGCAAAATTCTGTTTCAAGAGCTGTGCATTAACAGAGTAAGCTGGGACGAGCCATTATCAGAGCAGTTGACCTCCGTTTGGAAGAGTATTGAAGCAGACTTGCAACAGTTGCACATGATTGAAATTCCGAGATATATCCACACTTCTCCAATGCACGACTGTGAATTACATGGTTTTGCAGATGCTTCACAGAGAGCCCTTGGCTGCTGCATCTACATCCGGGCTTACGTAAATGGAAGGATTATCACATCATTGCTAATCGCGAAATCAAAATTGGCACCGCTAAAGGCAATTTCACTGCCAAAGTTGGAGTTGTGCGCTGCAGTTTTATTGTGCAACACATGGAATAAAATTCGAACCAAGGTTATGGATCCCATCAACAAAATCTATTTCAGGACAGATTCGCGCATCGTGTTACAATGGCTAAAAATGCACTCCGCAACCCTCAATTGCTTTGTAGCAAATCGAGTCTCAAGTCTACAGACAAAATCACAAGGAGTGATTTGGAATCATGTGCCAGGAAAGGAAAACCCTTCAGATATTGTGTCACGTGGGTGCACAGTTCAAGAGATATCTCAATCCATATAGTTTACTGGACCAAACTTCTTATCACGTGATCATTCTGGGTGGCCTCAACCAAGTCTAATCACCACTCACACTGAAGATGCTGCATGTCCGGAGCAGCGAAAGCCAATTTCATTTAAATGCACAACCATAAAACAGGAGGATCACATATTCAAGGAGATTATCGAAAGAAATTCATCGTATCGGAAAATTGTCCGAATTTGTTCATTCATCCTAAGGGTCCGAAATGGGATTCCACCCAATCGTAAGCTGTTCAAGGAGGAGGCAGCAAAAGTATTGCCAAGTGAAAGGCAAACTACATTTTATCAAATTGTTTCGCAAGTTCAACATGAAGTCTACAAGGGAGAAGTTGAGAACCTGAAAGCAAAGAAATTTCTTCGGCCAGATCTTTAAGTTCTAACACCGTTTTTGGATGAGCTTCATACACCAACTGGGATCATCATCATCATGCGAGTTGGCGGGCGATTGGCACAAGCACCTCTCCAGTACGAAGCAAGATTTCCAGCCCTCTTAACAAAAGATCATCGATTCTCCAAGCTTTATGTGGAATACTTGCACAAAAGGCACCTACACGCTGGTCCAAAGGTTCTCATCGGAATCCTGTGATTGCAAGTCTGGATAATCAACGCAAGGGAGTTGGTGAGAAAGGTGGTTCGCAACTGCGTTCACTGCTTTCACTATAAGCCAAGACTTCTTCAGCAAGTGATGGGTCCACTCCCGGCAGATCGATTTCGAGAAGGACGTCCGTTTATGGTTGTAGGAGTTGATCTGTGTGGACCATTCTACACAACATATCGCATCCGCGGTAAACCCCCTTAAAAAAACATACATCGCAATATTCGTATGTTTAGCGAAAAAGGCAGTTCATGCAGAACTACCATCAGATCTGTCTACTAATAATTTGATACTTTGCTTAAAACGTTTTATAGGTCGTCGAGGCATCCCCATTCGTATCTATTGCGATAACGCCACAAATATTGTGGGTACATGCAATCAGCTGGACGATTTCAAAAAACGATTCTTCAGTCAGCAAGCAGAGGCGGATCTAAATCAATTCAGCAGTGGAACAGGATGCGAGTTTAAATTCATCCCCCCTCGAGCTCCTCATTTTGGAGGACTTTGGGAGGCCTCTGTCAAATCCATGAAGGCGCTGCTGGTCAAGACGATGGCTAATTCGAATCTCACATTTGAGGAACTTCAGACAGTCGTGATAGAAGTCGAGGCAATTTTAAATTCTCGACCAATATCGCTCCTGTCCGAGAACCCGAACGATGGCGAGGCCATAACGCCTGCTCACCTGCTTATTGGGTGTTCACTTGCATCGTTACCCGAGCCGCAGGTGGATGATACAAAGGTCTCACATTTAACCAGGTGGCAACAAGTCACATATCTCAAACAGCGTTTTTGGGACATTTGGAGGCGAGACTATTTGCACACGCTCCAGCAGCGATCAAAGTGACGCCACAACCAAACATTCAACCGAATCAAGTTGTCATCATCCACGAAGATAACCTTGCTCCTCAAAGATGGTTGTTGGGCAGGATTATACGAACCATCCCAGGAAGAGATGGCCGAGTTCGCGTAATTGACATCCAGACGCAGAAGGGTACAATTCGCCGACCTTTCCACAAGGTGGCCCCCCTCCCACTTCAACAAGGCGATTGAAAGAGACTACGGCCTTTCAATGGGCGGAGAATGTTCGGGCTGAACCCTAGTTATCTATCATTTCCAATCTTTTGAATTTGCATTATATTTAATTTCAATATTAACGCTATCAATCCCACTGTCACTGCTATCGACGTCTATTACTATTTCATTATTCACTTTCATATGTATGCATCTTGCTCTCTTAAAATCCACACTGAAGTGGTACTTATGGTGTTCATTCGCTTAAGACAAAAGAAATTGAAGTCAGTCGCAAATAAAACTTTAAAGAACACAGTGGTCTGTTGTTGAGAAATCCTTCAGTCAAAAAGTTAATTAATTTATTCGCTGGCCCAACAGATGTAATATCGTTCAATGTTAAAAAAAAAAACTTAAAAATAACTGTTCCATTCGGAACATTTTGTCTAAATTTGTTTAAATTTCATTTGGAGCAACTCTTTCACATTTCATTGTTTGGTGGCACATCTAGCTTAATTTATTTGACAACTGATCTCTTGAAAGTTCCATTTTGTGTGTGAATATCTTAGATTCGAGCACGGCCATCACAAGATGGTTTGACGATCATCCTTTTTCCACTTTTGGCCAAGAATATCAGCTATTTTTGCAATGCGTTCCACATGTTTGTAAGTTTTAAGTGTCTATCAGTCGCGTCTGAAAAGATTGAGTCTCAATAGTTTGGTCCAATCAATATACTGCTTGGATACAATGGTTCTGCATTATTTGAGCCGAGGAAATATTTAAGAGCGGCCTACTATTGTACATTTGTCATGAACTCTATTTCGTAGAAAGCTGTCTTAAGCTAGTATTACTTTGGATAAATATAATGGAACATATTTCTTGCTTCTTACACCAGCAGGCAGGTCTAGATTATTTTTAATCTTCGCCACGCCTACATCTCCCACAGTTTTATAGATAGAAGGGTCGTACTGTAAGACATATTTAGCAATCAAAAGTATATATCAATTCGCCAAAGAATTGGGAAACATCGGATGAGTGGGTGTCGAGCTATGAGTAAAAGATTGCTCGCTGTTGCAGCGCAGTAGCAGCGCTGCCTTCAGCTGCTTCAACAATAACAAATATCTTTACACGGCCCCAAAAGAGGCGAGAGTCGAGCTTCTATTAATCTCTTGACTTGTGTCCTTCAAGTTACCGCACAAACGAAAGGGACTTTCAGTATAAAGCCGAATCCGAACGGAAGAGTTTTGAGAAGCTTATTCATGGCTAATTACCTTACAGCTAGCGCCAACAAACTGGTGAAGGTGACCGAATGAATAAGTTTTAAAAAAGAAAACTCATTCATTAGATGTCCTGTGGCGGAATCGAACCCATGACCTCTTGCACAACAGGATTCAAACACTCCAACCATTACCCCACACCGACCACTGCTCAACTGCTACTGCAGCATCAAAATATATACTGAGCATACACTTCGTTACAACAGCCATTATCGCTGTCACTGGTGGTCACTTATCCCGTGCAATTCTGCCCTGCTCTCACTAATTGAGAGCTTCTACGAGAAATTGACCCTTGAAAATTTCTTCAAGACTCTTGACTGGCGCAGTTTTCTCACTTTTGGAAGGCTAAGCAAGTCTTCCTGCTTCCTCCTCTCTAGGAAGCATCCTTTCCAGCTCTTTCAATTTCAACTTCTCTGGAGGAATTAAATCGAGAAGGATGGACTTCGCCCATGCCAGTGAGTTGAACTGTCACTCAGAATATATGGCAAAGGGGTCTTCGTAATTGCGCTGTAACACGTTGGCAGCTGCTTGTCTTTTGGACGCTTTCTTCAAACCGCTGGTCCAAGTACAAATTGACTTCTGGCTAATGTTGCTCATTGTTCGGACGGTTTTGCACAAGTGTCAAACTAAAAGGCTAGTTAACATTTCACCCATTTAAAAAAAAATTGAAGTTTCAAAGCATACTATGCACGGCAAATTGGAATAACATTTTCATCCATTTGCTCTAAGCAATTGCAGTCGGATATATTCTTTTTAATGAGTCGGAGAAATCTTAATTTATGTGGTACGCTTTGGTAAGCCATAAAATAAAAGAATTGGAAAGAAATTTCCATGGGGACTTTTAGAGTGGTTGAGCTAGAAGATTTATTGGTGCTCTGCTTCTCAGTAATCAATCACACTGAACCATTTTCATATTGTATAGCAGGCTTTTGACATGTGTGTATAAGCTTTAAATTTTTAAAGTAAAAGAAATGGCGTTAATGGTCGAGGTTTTTTTAAGGCAGTTGCTTGTACAAAAATGTCCACGATCTAAGTCTTTGATGGTGAATAAAAAAACGCTTTTCGGTCTATTTTTACACCCTTGCAGAGGGTATATTAAAATCGGAAGCATTTCCGACCACATAAAGTATATATAATATATTCTTGATCAGCATGACGAGCTGAGTCGATATAGCCATGTCCGTCAGTCCGTCTGTTTCTATGCTATCTCCTCCGTCAGTTTTAAAGCTATCGCCACCAAACTTTGCCCGAAGTCTTCTGGTACAAATACGCTGCACATTTGTCGGAACCGGCCGGATCAGATAATTATAACATATAGCTGCCATAGGAACGATCGGTTAATAAAGTAGTTCTAGTGAGAAAAACTTTGGCGTTTTCAAATGCTTGTCCATGATTCTGCCAAATTTGGCAGAATGTCCAAATGTCCAAATCGGACATCTATAAAGTAAAGCTGTCATACAAAAGTAGAGTCAGAATAGTAGTCTTATTGAGAAAAACTTGTTTGGTTTCAGTTTTTGTCCTAAGTGGACTCGATAATGGGTGTGGTCAAATGTGGCAGTCCAAATCGTGGCTTTTTGAAGTTTGTTACCACATTTTAAGGACACGTTTTATGGGTCAGTATCTCAATAAATTTAAAATCTTAGAAAATTCTACAGTGTAGTTTTCCATAAAATCAAGTTTTTAAGTTTGACCTCTATGGGCGAGGTACTAACCACTTGTCCATTGAAGGCGGAAATTTAGTATAACAATAACAGTAGGCATTGTGTTTGGCTGGCTCGAGGTCAAGAAAGAGAACACAAGTGTGTGTGCCATCATCAGGGACACTACAAAAACAATTAACCAATTTAAAAAAAAAAAAAAAACTAATATTTTACACGTCTGTACCGTCTGGCGTGGAGTTTTAGACTGAGCTTAAAATGTGCCTGTAAATGTGGGCGCAGTTTTATGTGTCTGTTTTGTAGTTCAGTCGCTTGTTTGTTTGTGTGTTAATTATATGCCACATCTCGAGAGTGAAGCGTTTGCTTTAATTTGATTCTTGTTGTAGGACAGTTGTAGCCTCAAAATTTGGGAAGTGTCCACTCTCCATACAGTGTGTCGCGAGCGCCGTTTTTTGTATCGTTGCTTGATGTGTGAGCTTGTAGTCCGATTTATGTTGGGAAATTCTTGCTTTTAGTTTAGACTTAGTTGTCCTAATGTAATTTATTGCAGTGGTTTTCTTTGCTTCCATTGCATGGTATCTTGTAAATTACGTCATTCCTGTCCTATGTGGCTATTTTTAGCTTCGTCCTGTTAAAAAAAATTTCCATCGTGCTCGAGGGTTTACGGGCTATATGTATTTTTTGCCTGTCAAAGCAATTGGAATGGGCGAATCTTTCTGAAAGTTGTGGCACATAAGTGAGTGACCTGTGAGATTTTGGTTGCTGTCCTGGTTTTGAACTTCGTTTCCCGTTCTTGTCAATTAGTGATTTGATGATTATCATTGGAAAGTCATTATCCGTCAAAATTTGTTCCCAACTATTTTTTCTATTTTCTATTTTCTATTTTCCCCAACTATTTCCTTATAATATATTTCATCTCTTATGTTGAGCATCCGTTCTATACAGCCTACTATACAACTATTCACTCTAATTTGATGTCCACCAGGTTCCTAATCAGTTTATTAATTCGTTTGTCCCTTTCAGAAGTTTATGTATCAAATCTTTTATTCGTTTCTGATAGTTTATGTTCGCTTATTGGTTTTTTATTGGCTCTTCCATATATGTGGTATATTACGGGTATGCCTTCTGTATTTTGGCTTGATTTGTTCCTGTGTAGTTATACGAATATTTCGGGTGGGGTGAAGCCCTTTTTGAGGCATTGTGCAAAATATTCGTCACTCTCATAGAATTGAGCTCTGATTGAGATATTTTCATCATTGTCCAAACATCTCATTATGTGTCGTCTGGTTAGATTTATGATGTGGTTGTCTATACGGACTATTTCTGCAGCATTTTATTGTTTTTCATTAGAGAAATATAATATTTAATAAAATCGGTTCTGGGGTGTCTATACAATGACGTACACGCTCTTAAGACTTTTCTTTCGAATTTCCTAAGCCTTTCCATGTAGGATGGGGAGATGTTGTAGCATGTTGTATTAAACATCCGTACGTTAGGATGGGTCTTAATAGGGATTGGTACATTATAGTTTTAATTCTGCTGTCTACCAGCTTGCTTCCAAACATTTTTATACTCTGTACCGTAGGTACATAGAGTATTATAAGTTTGTGCAAAAGTATGTAACATCCAGAAGGAAGCATTACCGACCCCATAAAGTATATATATTCTTGATCAGCATCAACAGCCGAGTCGATATAGCCATGCCCGTCTGTCCGGCACGTCCGTCCGTCCGTCCGCTCTGTCCGTATGAACGCACACGCATCTCAGAGATGGTAAGAGATAGAGGTTTGACATGTATGGGACATTTGCTTCTTATGTCTGCAGGCAGATCAAGTTTATTTTCAATTTTGGCCACGCCCCCTCCCGCCCCCGCAATTTAGAAAAAACCTCATATCTCCCACAGTTTTGAAGATAAATGGCTTGTTCCTTCTGGACATATTATATAGTTATTAGGATAACTTATCGATCCGCCAAAGGAATGAAGAAGATCGGATGAACGGTTTTCGAGTTATGATCAAAAGACAAATTTTCTTGGTACAGAGTATGTTATAGTCGGGCTTGACCGACTTTCTTTTTTGTTTTATTTGCAAAGTATGCGTTCCTTGTCTTCTTGATTTGAAGGCGTACATGCTTATCATAATATAAGAATTTATCTAGATAAATGCCTAAGTATTTGACTTTCCCGGAAAGGGGAATAAGTGAGTTCGCACTGGTTGAAATTTGGAATTTTTTCCAGTTCTTCCTAGTGTTGTGGTTACATTTAGCCACAGGAGGACGGAACAGAATACTTTCGCATTTGTTTGCGTTTATTTTTAAGTGCCAATCGAAAGCAAAACTTTCTATTGAACTATAGTTCTCCTGAAGGTGGTTGTTTATTTTGGACACTGTGTCGTCGGAGTGGTAGATCACAATATCGTCAGCAATGGCTATTATCTTGTCTACTTTTTGAAGGATTTCATTAAAAAATAAGGTGAATAGGATTGGGGCATTCACCGTGACTTGTTGGAGGCCATTAATAACATTAAATTCCTTTGTGCTCATGGAGTTGTTGATGTTGACTCAAAATTTCTTTTCTGTTATCATATTGTACATGTTTATGAGAATTAGTAAGTGTAAGGGAAATTTATATTGTATTTTAGGGTGATTTTTGAAAAGCTATATGAAAGTTTTAAAAAAAAAAAACACAAAATTCAGAAAAATGCATGAAATCTTTATTTGAAACGATAGTACGGTCCATATAATCTAATGTTGGAAGATTATTTCATGCAAATGTATGACCGCGACTGCGCCTCAAACTGGGCCTCATCCGCTTAGTCCAATTTTGGCATACTCCTCTCCAACATTTCGGCCGGTATCTCACGAATAAATGCTTCAATGTTGTCTTCCAATGCGTCAATTGAAGCGGGCTTGTCTGTATAGACATGAGCTTTAACATAGCCCCAGAAAAAATAGTCTAAAGGCGTCAAATCGCACGATCTAGGCGGCCAATTGACCGGTCCCGAACGTGAAATATAATGTTCACCGAACTCGCCTCTCAATAAGTCCATTGTTGCGCGTGCTGTGTGGCATGGGGCACCGTCTTGTTGAAACCACATGTCATGCAAGTCAACCTCTTGCATTTTGGGCAAAAAAAAATTGGATATCATCTCACGGTAGCCGCTTCAGTGGGTCGATTAAACTGACCATAAAATGGAAGAAGCGCGGATGAACTTTTAACAAGCACGCATTTTGATAATTAATATTCAACAGTTTGCAAGCGTTGTTCGTTTGTAAGACGATTCATGGTTAAATTATAGACCAAACTGAAGATGTTTGACAGTGAAACAAAACACGAAGCGTGCGTGAGCTAGTTTAAGCCAGTGTTGCCAAAAAGATAATAGCTAAAAAATCACCCTTTAGTTTGACAATCAATCCTTTAGTTCAAACCGTGTCAAAAGC